>JAKVIS010003005.1:0-19419 GCA_033119425.1 Bufotes viridis | reverse complement strand
AACTCAATGGTGGCTTCTCCTGTGGTGGCTGATATGATGCCAGAATATGTGCTGTGGTGCCTCTCTCCTCTGTCTGGGTCCAAAGGCCTAAATCACTGAAAGAGGCCTTCTCCTGTGGTGGCTGATATGATGCCTGAATATGTGCTGTGGTGCCTCTCTCCTCTGTCCTGGGTGCGAGGGTCAAAGTAACTCAATGGTGGCTTCTCCTGTGGTGGCTGATATGATGCCAGAATATGTGCTGTGGGGCCTCTCTCCTCTTCCTGGGTGCGGGGTCAAAGTAACTCAATGGTGGCTTCTCCTGTGGTGGTTAGATATGATGCCAGAATATGTGCTGTGGGGCCTCTCTCCTCTTCCTGGGTGCAGGGGTCAAAGTAACTCAATGGTGGCTTCTCCTGTGGTGGCTGATATGATGCCAGAATATGTGCTGTGGTGCCTCTCTCCTCTTCCTGGGTGCAGGGGTCAAAGTAACTCAATGGTGGCTTCTCCTGTGGTGGTTAGTATGATGCCAGAATATGTGCTGTGGGGCCTCTCTCCTCTTCCTGGGTGCAGGGGTCAAAGTAACTCAATGGTGGCTTCTCCTGTGGTGGCTGATATGATGCCAGAATATGTGCTGTGGGGCCTCTCTCCTCTTCCTGGGTGCAGGGGTCAAAGTAACTCAATGGTGGCTTCTCCTGTGGTGGCTGATATGATGCCAGAATATGTGCTGTGGTGCCTCTCTCCTCTGTCTGGGTCCAAAGGCCTAAATCACTGAAAGAGGCCTTCTCCTGTGGTGTGTGATATGATGCCTGAATATGTGCTGTGGTGCCTCTCTCCTCTTCCTGGAGTGCGGGGGTCAAAGTAACTCAATGGTGGCTTCTCCTGTGGTGGCTGATATGATGCCAGAATATGTGCTGTGGGGCCTCTCTCCTCTTCCTGGGTGCAGGGGTCAAAGTAACTCAATGGTGGCTTCTCCTGTGGTGGCTGATATGATGCCAGAATATGTGCTGTGGGGCCTCTCCTCTTCCTGGGTGCAGGGGTCAAAGTAACTCAATGGTGGCTTCTCCTGTGGTGGCTGATATGATGCCAGAATATGTGCTGTGGGGCCTCTCTCCTCTTCCTGGGTGCAGGGGTCAAAGTAACTAAATGGTGGCTTCTCCTGTGGTGGTTGATATGATGCCTGATTCTCTGCTGTGTAACCTCTCTCCTCCGTCTGGGTGTAGGGGTCAAAGTAACTAAATGGTGGCCTACTCCTGTGGTGGGTGATATGATGCCTGGTTCTCTGCTGTGGGACCTCTCTCCTTTGTCTGGGTGCTGTGGTCAAAATAATAGACCTTCTCCATTGGTGGGTGACGTGAAGCCTGATTCTGTGCTATGGGACCTCACTCCAATTAATATTGTTTAATTTTTATTTATTTTATGTTAACTCATCATTTCCCTATCTACATTTGTTTGCAGGGGATTTAACTACATTTTGCTGCCTTTTGCAGCCCTCTAGCCCTTTCGGGTGTGTTTTACAGCCTTTTAGTGCCCAAAAGTTCGGGTCCCCATTGACTTCTATGGGGTTCGGGTTGGGATGAAGTTCGGGTCGAGTTCGGATCCCGAACCGAACATTTTGAAAGTTCGGCCGAACTCGTCGAACCCGAACATCCAGGTGTTCGCTCAACTCTACCAGTGATACATACATCCACTCTGCTACATCCACTGCCACCCCAGTACACCAGTAATACATACATCCACTCTGCTGCCTCCACTGCCACCCCAGTACACCAGTAATACATACATCCACTCTGCTACATCCACTGCCACCCCAGTACACCAGTAATACATACATCCACTCTGCTGCCTCCACTGCCACTCCAGTACACCAGTGATACATACATCCACTCTGCTACATCCACTGCCACCCCAGTACACCAGTAATACATAAAGGTGCAGACAGGTTGTCAGCAGTCATAGAGGAATAGATGTTCCTGTAGTATAAGGTGTGTAGATCTCATGAGTGATCACATGTCATTATATCAGTGACATCATCAGCAGGGGCCGGGCTGTTACAACATATTAATGAATCTGGCAACCCTGCTACAATACATATATGATATAGTTAGGCTTGACTGATCCCTAGATTTGCACTCTTAGCTCTGCTACATCTGTACCTCTTTAATCTTCAGCAGGAAGTAGTCAATAAAATCCCGGGAGCGGTGGGGTTCAGGCTCTTTCTGTGCTGTTCAATGTACTTTTTGACAAATGAGATCAACTTAGAACTTTCCTTGAAGATTTTCTCCTTTAAAATTGGGATGTTTAGGAGAAAAGGGAAAGTGTTTCCGAGCTGAAAAATTGGAGAAAGTGAGAGAGACATTCTGTGTATGCAATATATCTGTATTTATATGGAGGGATACAATATATCTATATTTATATGGAGGGATACAATATATCTGTGTATATATAGGGCAGGGATGCTCAACCTGAGGCCCTCCAGCTGTTGTAAAACTACAACTCCCACCATGCCCTTCTGTGGGCTGAAAGCTATAGGCTGTTCGTGCATGCTGGGAGTAGTAGTTTTGCAACAGCTGGAGGACCACAGATATGAACATGCCTGACATAGTGGGATACAATGTATCTGTATTTATATATAGTGATGAGCAGCAGGGGCAATATTCGAAATCGCGATATTTTGCGAATATTCGTTTGAATATTTGAAAATATTTGTATTGCGAAAAATCGGTAATGTAATATTCGCGTAATGCGAATATTCTGGAAACATGAATATATAGCACTATAGAATATAGTGCTATATACTAGTTTTTAGAATATTCATAATTTTTTCCAATTTAATGTGAACAGTCATTGGCCCAAAAGGAACTTACGCAGGGAGGAATCATGACTTCAGATGGAAAAAATGCCGAATATTCTAAAGAACAAATATATAGCACTATATTCTATAGTGCTAAATATTTGTGTTTTAGAATATTAGCGTTACGTGAATATTACATTGCCCATTTTACGCATAAGAGAAAATAAATTTAATAATGAAGAATATTCTAATTCCTACAGACTACAATATTTCAGCCTTCTCACATTGGCCCACAAGCAAGAAGCAAGTAGGCATACTAGGTAATGGGTTCAGATGAATAAAAAAAAAATATATATATATATTAATTTTTACGAATATATATCACTATATTCTAAATATTCGCGATATTCACAATAAAAATTTGCAAGTAGAATATTCGCGCTCAACACTATTTATATAGAGGGGTACAATATATCTGTGTATACATAGAGGGATACAAAGTATCTATATTTATATAGAGGGATAAAAATGTATCTATATTTATATATAGGGATACAATGTATATGTGTATACATAGAAGGATACAATGTATCTATATTTATATAGAGGGATACAATATATCTGTGTATACATAGAAGGATAAAATATATCTGTATATACATAGGGTTACAATGTATCTGTATATACATAGAGGGATACAATATATCTGTATTTATATAGAGGGCACAATGTATCTGTATATACATAGAGGGATACAATGTATCTGTATATACATAGAGGGTTACAATGTATCTGTATATACATAGAGGGTTACAATGTATCTGTATATACATAGAGGGTTACAATGTATCTGTATATACATAGAGGGTTACAATATATCTGTATTTATATAGAGGGGCACAATGTATCTGTATATACATAGAGGGTTACAATGTATCTGTATATACATAGAGGGTTACAATGTATCTGTATATACATAGAGGGTTACATTGTATCTGTATATACATAGAAGGATACAATGTTTCTGTATATACATAGAGGGTTACAATGTATCTGTATATACATAGAAGGATACAATGTTTCTGTATATACATAGAGGGATACAATGTATCAAGAACAGAGGGAGTCAATACAATGGATACATATTGTAGGAGTCGCTGTGATTACACCACAGTATACATCCATATACACAGTCCATGAGCCCCGCAAAGTACAGTATATGGGGTGTAAATACCCTAAGTGTCAGTCTCATTGTCCTGTACCTCATGTAAGGGCGAGTGGGTATTGAAGATGAATCTCCTTGTAGTTATAATCAGCTCCTGTAGCTTTGGGTCGTTATAGTCAAAGTGCTCCCCCAGCAGGGCGTAGCTGGTAATATTCCCCACAGCGCAGCCCAGGAGGTTAAGAGCATTGAACGGTTTTCCTATGAAAATAATGATAAGCTTTGGTTAAAAAAAAAATCCAATTAAAATCTGTAATACTACCAGTCACCACCAGGGGAGCCGAGTGCTATGAATTTAGTATGGGCGCAATTATGAAACTCCACACACAGTGAGCTCCCCTGGTGGCAGGAGATGGAAACAGAATGTGTTATGTGACACTGAATAATTATATGGATCTGGGAATTCCAAATTCTGTATTAAAAATAGGAGTAGTATCATTAACCCCTTGTGCACCCATATAACAATGTCTGACATATTTATAGAATGCTGGCACGGTCGGGGCATTTTCTTTCTCAATTTTAAACCAACCCTTTAACGACCTACAATTGCCCCTGATTACAATTTTGCTCCAAATGACCATCAGGGGCACTCACCTCCTATCTTTGCCACAGCTCTGATCAGGTTTTCAGATTCCTCAAGCACCCGCCTTTCCATGGGCGTCTTCCCCATTCCAAAATTCCTCAGGGAGGTGATGGTGAACCTGCGGAGCTGGCGCCATCTTTCTCCTTCAAGGCTTGGGAAACCTGTGGAGCGGAAGATGATAAATCTCACGTCGCTTTCTAGGTCAACATTATTGTAAAGTCCATTCAAGGTCAAATAAGGAAAATTTGTAAGGTTTGAGGTTTTCTTACTGAATAGAAATGTATATACAGGAGGAAAGAAAAAACTAAAAATACAGTAGTAACCACTGCAACACTATCAACATCACTGCACCCTGTGAGAGTCCACATCACTGAGCCCCATGAGAGTCCACATCACTGCGCCCCTTGAGAGTCCACATCACTGCGCCCCTTGAGAGTCCACATCACTGCACCCCTTGAGAGTCCACATCACTGCACCCCTTGAGAGTCCACAACACTGTGTCCCATGAGAGTCCACATCACTGCGACCCGTGAGAGTGTACATCATTGCGCCCCGTGAGAGTCCACACCACTTCACCCCTTGAGAGTCCACATCACTGCGCCCGTGAGAGTCCACATCACTGCGTCCCGTGAGAGTCCACATCACTTTGCCCTGTGAGAGTCCACATCACTGTGCCCCGTGAGAGTCCACATCACTGTGCCCCGTGAGAGTCCACATCACTGTGCCCCGTGAGAGTCCACATCACTGTGCCCCCGTGAGAGTCCACATCACTGCGCCCCATAAGAGTCCACATCTCTGCGCCCAGTGAGAGACCGCATCACTGCGCCCAGTGAGAGACCGCATCACTGTGCCCTGTGAGAGTCCACATCACTGCTCCCCTTGAGAGTCCACATCACTGCTCCCCTTGAGAGTCCACATCACTGCTCCCCTTGAGAGTCCACATCACTGCTCCCCTTGAGAGTCCACATCACTGCTCCCCTTGAGAGTCCACATCACTGCTCCCGCGAGCCCACATCACTGCTCCCGCGAGCCCACATCACTGCGCCCCATGTTAATCCACATCACTGCACCCCATGAGAGTCCATATCACTGTGACCTATGAGAATCCACATCATTGCGCCACGTGAGAGTCCACATCACTGTGCCCGTGAGAGTCCACATCACTGTGCCCCGTGAGAGTCCACATCACTGTGCCCCGTGAGAGTCCACATCACTGCGCCCAGTGAGAGACCACATCACTGCGCCCGTGAGAGCCCACTTCACTGCACCCCATGAGAGTCCACATCACTGTGCCCTGTGAGAGTCAACATCACTGCGCCCCGTGAGCCCACATCACTGTGCCCCTTGAGAGTCCCCATCACTGCGCCCCGTGAGAGTCCACATCACTGCGCCCCATGAGAGTCCACATCACTGCACCCCTTGAGAATCCACATCACTGTGCCCTGTGAGAGTCCACATCACTGTGCCCTGTGAGAGTCCACATCACTGCACCCCTTGAGAGTCCACATCACTGCGCCCCATGAGAGTCCACATCACTGCTCCCATAAGAGCCCACATCACTGCGCCCCATGTTAATCCACATCACTGCACCCCATGAGAGTCCACATCACTGTGACCTATGAGAATCCACATCATTGCGCCACGTGAGAGTCCACATCACTGCACCCCATGAGAGTCCACATCACTGTGCCCCGTGAGAGTCCACATCACTGTGCCCTGTGAGAGTCCACATCATTGCACCCTGTGAGAGTCCATACGATCCCACCTTTTGTGGGCTCCTGCCTGGTTTTGGCTGGGGTGTCCTTGATGTTAGGTGGATGACTAGCAGAGTAAAAAGCCAGAGAGTACGTGGATGGTGGATGCAATGACCAGGCCTCTTTCGTTAAAGCAGATAAAAGTCTCTTTACTAAAGATGATGAGTGTCACAGTGCAATTACAGGTAGCAGGCACGGTAGCCTTGGCATGCCATCAATAAGGTTATAAATGTTTGTCTGAGGAATGTTCTGCCATGCTGATTGCACTTGGGCAAGCAAATTATCAAGATCTGCTGCTGACCGCTCCCTTTTCAATTGACAATCCGTGATGTCCCAGATGTTCTTGATGAGAGACAAGTCTGATGGCGCTAAAAGCCATGGAAGCCCGTTTAGGCCATGCAGGCTGTACACAGTAGCAGGAGCAATAAGCTGCTTGGTGTTGTCCTGTTCAAAAGCAGGTCCGGGGACATTTTGGAGAAATGGCCGTACCACTGGTTCCACAAACAAATCAATGTAATACAGAGCTGTTAGTACCTGAAATGAAGACTAGAGAGGTCCGGCTACTGTACGTTATACCACCACCCCACACCATTATCCCAGGAGTAGGACTGGTGTGATGTTCCCTTGTGAAGGCTTCTTCATGGCGCTGTCCACGTGGTCTCCAGACCAATCTCAGCTATCATTGCATCCAAGACAAAAGCTTGACTTATCTCTGAAGAGGACAGACCTCCATTCCAGCCTCCATTGCCATCTTACCATTCACCATAATAGCCTTTGAGAGCAGTGGCATGAGATCAGTGGAACACCCGTAGACGGACATTTGGCATGTAACCCAGTGTCGTGCAGAAGCCTCCTGATGGTTTGTGTAGACAGTGTTTGTAGACAATCCATCTGTCTGGGAAGAGATTCTCATCTCTGTACCTCTTGCTCTTATTCAAGTTCTTTGTTCTTCCAATCACTGGGACATGCAACGTTCAACAGTTAACATCTCGGCCTTGGCATGTAGCGATCTGCCGGAGGGATTAACCAAGGTCTCTCAGGTCAAGGATTCTGTCTCTCTCAGTTTGGGACAAGTGGCAATAACTGGCATGTTGATGAACAGGGGACGTCATTCAATCATCCCACAATATTTAATCCAATTTTTGAGGTTTCATGTGGCTAAAAAGCTTTGCTTTCAATCTGGCTTTTATGCATCTTCCATATGCCACAGATTGGAGCTAGGTGTTTGAAAATGTGATCATCTGCAGATCTTATCGACACCTGCTACATCCTCGATTTGCATAACCTTAAGGCTTTTCTTTCTTGATGTTAAAATTTCCGTGTTGAGGATTGTATATATATTATGCAACCTTCCTAAATGTCCAAAGGCATGCAAATCCCCTCTCTATATTTCTGCAGTTATCAATTGTGGGGTGGAGTAACAAAACAGATGGGTCATCCATATTAGAAGTATGGAGTGTGCAGGAAGCAATAAACCCACACCATGTGCAGTAAAGTCCAAAGCCACATGCATAAGTTAACTTTACTGCCTCTGTCCAAGCACAGCCTTTACGTCTCAACTATCCAAAGAAACTCAATGATTCTTTCACCCACAAGGTTATCCTTAGCAGAGAGGCTTTTCTGGCAGCTTTTCAGGTATAGTATCTACCCAGAGAAGAGTTCTTTCTAGGCTTACTTGGGAACAGCAAAAACAGGGCGTCACTCTAGTCTGACTTGCTAGGAGCTCCCCACTACTCTAGCCAGGGGAGGATGGGGCCAGCCCCCTCCCTGGCAACTGTTACTAAGGGTGCCAGTATTTCCTCCCATACCTAGCCTTTCAGTATCACATGATGCATTAACATAGGTAGTAAACCCTTTGAAATGGTAAATGTGAGCATAATAGCATTAACCTTTTAGTGGTGATCCAGCAAGACCACCTCACTGTGCACCATAAGAGTCCACATTGAGCCTAGTATGCTCTTCTACGTTTTTTGGCTATATATGTTATGTTGGGGAGTGCCTAGTATACGTATTACATTTCCAGAGTATTGTAGGCCAGGCAATGCGCTTCTAGGTTTCTGGGAAAGATATTAAAATTAGGTTTCTTAAGCCTATCTGATGTCAGCAGAAGTAAAATGTGCTAATTTTGATATATTTTCCCCAGAAACCCAGAGGACTGGGTAATGATACTCCTTATGCATACTTGGCACCATTTATAAGAAAAATAGCACCTTAAACAAGGCCTCTCAGGCAGCCAAATAAGGTTTCTTTGTTGGTTATGTTAAAACAGTAAGAGCTGGCTTCCTAGTATGAGACAGTTACTTATTGGAAAGTAGACTAAAGTCATGTCTCTTCTCCAGACACCCATAATGTGGGGATGCAGGCACAGCGTTCATTGGCGGGGAGCCGGTTAGGCTCATCAACGTGTATGCCCCCTGGTCGGGAGTGAGCGCTTGGAGCTTTTCCAGCTCCCCGGACCCAGCTTGTCACCACTATGGCAGTAGTGCTGGGCGAAGATTTCAACTGCCCCATCGAAGAAGACGGGCGCACCTCAGCAAGAACTGACTTGGACTCTTCCTCAAAACTGCTCATCGTCATGGTGACTCAGGCGTCCTTGAGGGCGCTGTGGGCTCCTTGGGGGCTGGCTCTGTTAACTACAGTTGGAGCCGTCCCGATGGCTCACAGCGGTCTCGCATCGACTTAGTATTCACGTCTAGAACGGTGGAACACCCTTGGGCATTCCATGGTCCCCTGCTTCTTCTCTGACCACAGGGCCGATAGGCTGCAGGCTACCCTGGGCAATGGTTTCCCCCTGGCCCGGGCTCCTGGAACCTTAACTGTGCCCTGATGCACGGAGAGGAGGTGATGGAGGAACTGAGCGATGCCTACATTGGGTGGAGGAACAATCAATGCCTGTCTGAGGATGCTACTGAATGGTGCAGTATGTTAACGGCAAGTTTCGCAGTTTCTTTCAGGCAAAAGGCCGCCAACAACCGTGTGAGAGGAAGAGGGACTTCAGGGATCTGCAGAGACAGCTGCGTTCCTTGCAGGACCTCCACCAGTGCAGTTGGGACATCAGGGATGAGCTGGAGGAGACCATGAAGGGCCTGAGAGACACTTTGAGAAAAATCCAGGCGCATCATCTTCCATTCCAAAGCAGAGCACCTGGAGAAGGGTAAGAAATATAACTCCTTCTTTTTCAGGAAGCTCCACGCCGGCCACACGCCCCTGACTAAGCTGCGAGACAAGACCGGAAACATCACCACAGGGAAAGAGGGAGTGATGGAAGTCATCCACGACTACTGCAGTAACCTCAACCTCTAATATGTAGTCAGACCTGCTAAAATGTGAAGTTGCGCGCATTGCGCAAAAATATGCGTATCATTATTAGCCGATTTGCGCAATCGCGAATATATCGGAGCACTCTATCTGCATATAAAGCTATTGTAAAGTTCTGCCGTGCCAACCATTTCCTCCAGTCTCAGGAAACTTCTAGCAGCTTGAAAAATGTAGCAAAAGTGACCCACGCCTATATTGCATGCGCAATACGCGCGTATTACATTGCCGATTTTTGGCAATCAAGAAAATAATCGCAAATATTCGAATTCATGAATTTATGACGAATATTCACCCAAATATTTGCGAAATATCGCTAATTCGAATATTGCCCCTGCCGCTCATCACTATTTGGCAGTGTCCGTTAGCGCAGGCCCTGTTGGACGCCCTGGAAAATGAACTCATAGATATTATTCCCAGGAGCAGCCTGAAGCACACCGCCGTGCTTTACAAACTATTCCATGGGCCCCATTCGGTTGAGGATATCCAGGAGGCCTGGCGCCTGATAACCTGTTTGCTGCTTGCTAGGAAATGCCTAGTGATGAACTGGGAGCGGATGTCCGTCCAGGACTGCCACAAACTGGTTCTCAGCCTGCTCAGAGACTACTCCATCATGGACAGTCCGGACGTCGATGAAGACGAGGATTAAAACCCCTCTCCTTCCCTCTTCTACCCCCAGTCTCTCGGTCTCTCAAAACAGCTTCGGGTCTGTGAATCCCCTCCTATCACTCGTCCGATGCTTATTGATTGATGTGTGATGTTAAAATGTTAGTGTGGTGCTGTGTGTGGTGTACCGTACAGGATCTGCGCCTGCGCTGTGCTCTACGCCCATGCACAAAATGTTTCCGTGTAAGTATTTATTGCACTGTTTTTCAGCCTGCGCTGCGTCACAGTATAATGTATGCTTTGTATTGACGACTGATTGCTAATAAAAAGCTATTTTCAATCAAGAATATGCTCATTGAGAGAAAAAAAAAAATATATAATTCTGGGTGGGATATTCTCATTATTTTATCTTACAATGGTTTGGTCATATTTAATTTTACCAAGCCCAAGTATTTTGTCATTCATTTCAGACAAAGAGAAATGTGGATGTAAAAAAATCTGTGCTTCACAACTATAGCATATTCTTCCTGTCATTTGCTATTTACATAGCAAAACTAGGAAAATAACTAAGCCAGCCTCACATCTGCTTCTTTCAGGACAACAACCTTTTATCAGAGCTAAGCAGATAAAATCAGCTTATCTAGTTGAGAGGTCTTGGGGGGACCTCTGGGTGGATACTATTTCTATTACAGAGACCACAAAATATACGTGATCACTATTATAGGCTAGACAATATTCTTCTGGGTTTCAGGGGAAAATATATGAACATAAGCACATAATCATACATCTGCTGGCATCAGCTAAGCTAATTTGAATAGCTTTCCCAGAAAACCAGAGGGGCATTGCCTTGTCTATACTATGCATACTAGGTTGTCTTCATAATGAGCAAGAGCACCCCCCAGACAATGCATATATATTGCAGAGAAAGCCAGCATACCCCTTACTTCCCCTCTGAGATCAGACTGACCAGAGGCCAGCATAGATTTAAAGGAACATGCTGGACAAAGCTCATACTGTGTTATGCTCCTTCGGGGTGGAGCTTGACCCACAGGGATTGAGTGAATACCATAGAGAGTTTACCTGTGTCATGCTCCACCTCTCAGAGTCTGAGCTAGGCAGAATACAGTGGGATGCTAATGGTCTAGACCCTTAAAGTGACAGGTCTCCTTACTGTATCCTTCAGAGTAGAGATCAATGACTGGAGAGAAGGGGCGGCCACTGAACTCCTCGCCGTGGTTCAACAAGGCGTCCTTCACCACCTCATATCCGCAGAGGACCACAACTGGATCCGTCAACTTCCAGACAGTGAACAGCGGACCGTACTTCCTGCAGAGCTTAAACATAACAAAGGGTTAATATCAAGGGGTAAGAAGCATGAAATAATCAGCACCCGACCAGAACTCAGAGGGGCAATTCCCTGTACATATAGAGCACACATGGGAGTGCACTGCAGGGCACTGGGGCCAGCACCGCATGGCTGTATTATACCAGCCCTATGGGGCGGTTTCTGAGGTCACTTATGTGGGAAACAAGTGCACATCAATAAACTATTACTACAGATTATTAACATTAGGGGACAGGCGGTGATATTTGGAGATATTTTGGGATCTTCTTTTACATTCAATAGGACAGATCCACATTGCTGTATTTTATGGGGGTCATCTATTAAGAGGCTGATCTCCAGTCCCTCTGCACAGGCCCCTCCGTCAGTTTGGCGCTTCGTCAGGCCTCTTGCTGTTGTACCAGAGAGAACAGAAGAGATCCTCTTGTACAAAATCACACAGACTCCCTTTAGGCATGGGAAAACACTCAGGTCACCCAGGTTCACTGCTCCGTCGTGGACCTTTGGGAGTATTGATGTCGCGAACATAAATTTTTCAGTTCGCGAACGGCAAACGCGAACTTCCGCAAATGTTCGCGAACATGCGAACAGTGCGAACCGCCATAGACTTCAATAGACAGGCGAATTTTAAAACCCACAGGGACTCTTTCTGGCCACAATAGTGATGGGAAAGTTGTTTCAAGGGGACTAACACCTGGACTGTGGCATGCCGGAGGGGGATCCATGGCAAAACTCCCATGGAAAATTATGTAGTTGACGCAGAGTGTGGTAAGTTGTAATCACAATGCGATTAATACAGGTTATATTAATTGCATTGCGATTACAACTTGCAGCTTCAGAATGAATCTAAGATGGATGCCGTCCTTGCTTTTTGATAGGAGGTGGGAGGGTCTGGGAGGGAGACTGATGTACTAGCCCTAAAAAGGGCTTTTTGGGGTGCTGTCAGGACGCTGTCCTTACAGTAGAGATCTGATGAGTCTTTCAGGACTGGAGTGGACACTGAATTCACTAGCCTAGCTATCGATTTCCCTATTAAATCAGCAGCAGCTACACTGTCCCTCCTCTCACTAAGACTGCAGCTTCCGAATGAATCTAAAATGGATCAAAAACGCCCAAATGGCCCCTGGGGTTCAGATATCTTGCCTCGGAGGCAGCAGAACGTTGGTGGTAGTCATAGTCAACCGTCATATACAATCAAATAGAGGCATCAAATGGATTCGAAAGCGATTAACAATTGTAAGTTTTATTCGCATTGCGATTACAACTTAGATCTGAGTTCCTAATGGTTGTTGTATTGATAGAATATAACAAAGATTGAGAAAATAGCGCTATATTCGTCATCTTCGTTATATTCTAGCAATACAACCATTAGGAACTCAGATCTAAGTTGCAATAACAATGCGAATAATACAGGTTATATTAATCACATTGCGATTACAACTACTAACACTGCAGCTTCAGAATGAATCTAAGATGGATGCCGTCCTTGCGTTTAGATAGGAGGTTGGAGGGTCTGGGAGGGAGGGTATGCTGCTGATTGGCTGGAATGGCTGAGTTACAGGGGCAAAGGGTTTTATTGTACTTACAAGATACTTGTTGATAAAAGGCAGTGTACATAAATCAGTCACCCGACCCGGGTTTCGCTTCAGCAAGCTTCGTCAGGGTATCTGCTCCACCCACTCAGAGGTGGTCCTTATAAACCATCAGGTGGGACTCTGCCACACCTGCATAAAACCTAGCCTCTAGACTAGACTCGGCTTAGTACAAAGTGCAAAAATCACAAAAAAATACACTCCTAAGTTCATTCCTAAAGATACCCCTGACGAAGCTTGCTGAAGCGAAACCCGGGTCGGGTGACTGATTTATGTACACTGCCTTTTATCCACTTGTAAGTACAATAAAACCCTTTGCACCGGAACCACTGTGACTGTACTTCCCTATTTGTGGCTGCCTTGATTTCTCACAAAGGTCCATGACGGAGCGGTGAATCCGGGTGACCTGAGTGTTTTCCCATGCCCTAAGGGAGTCTGTGTGATTTTGGATAAGAGGATCTCTTCTGTTCTCTCGGAAGCAGCGCGGTTTATGTGAATAGGACCCACTTCACAGTTGGAATCTGCAGCGCTCCTAATGGAAGGCAACGTACCAACGGCTATTTCTCTTTTTATTTCTGCTCTTGCTGTTGTAGATTTAAGCAATTTTCCACTCCAAAAACCGGCGTAGAAAATTATAACTGAGCCGTACCAGCCGGCCCGCCCACGTCACGCCCTTTGGAAAAGTCGAGTGCTTTGCCGTTTACCAAGATTTACTCCACTTTTAGCTAATGACCCCCGCTGAGCGGTTAAGGCCGGTGCACCGGGTCTGTGCTGGAATACCGCCCTGCGCATCGTCACAGACTGTACCGTAATAAGTAATATCAGCTTCTCCAATGCAGCGTACCTCCGGGAAGTATTTACATGCAGCGCGGTCCCCTATATATTTTGGGGTCCCCAGAAGGGGCAGAGGAGCCGGTCCCGGGGGCAAGAACTGATATTTCTTCTGTTTTCTCCAAAAGGAAAGGAGGAAGATGAAGGTGAGGAGGAAGGAGACGGCGACTGATAGCACTGGAAGGAGGCTCATCATCCTGCGGGGGAGGGAGCATCATGTTATAGCAGGAAATCTACAGCAGAGCGCCACATTGTATCAACCTACAGAGCATCGCATCCTCCAGACTGAAACATAGTGATATATGCTGCAGATTATTACACCACTGGCCTCTCTAGATATCTGCAGAACATCGCTCAGTCCTCTGTACCTCCAGACTGATACATAGTGATATATCCTTAGCAGATTATTACACCACTGACCTTTCTAGATATCTGCAGAACATCGCTCAGTCCTCTGAACCTCCAGACTGATACATAGTGATATATTCTGCAGATTATTACACCACTGGCCTCTCTAGATATCTGCAGAACATCGCTCAGTCCTCTGTACCTCCAGACTGATACATAGTGATATATCCTTCAGATTATTACACCACTGACCTCACTAGAGATCTGCAGAACATTGCTCTTTCCTCTATACCTCAAGACAGATACATAGTGATATATCCTGTAGATTATTACACCACTGACCTCTCTAGAGATCTGCACAACATCGCTCAGTCCTCTGAACCTCCAGACAGATACATAGTGATATAAACTACAGATTATTATACCAATGATATCTGTAGAGATCTGCAGAACATTGCACATTTGAGATATTATTTTGATACAGTGATATAAAGGTCTCCATAAATGCTTTCATCACCTCCAAACACAGTTCAGCTGAAGACCTTGTTACAGTGTGTCAGTGTGGACAATGCTCTGGTAAACACAGCAGTAACACAATTCTCTCTCCTGTCATGTACTCCAGACTGTTGGCTCTTTTCTTTACTGATACAGTGTAGCAAACCCTCAGCTGTGCACAGGAAAAGGCTAGGAAGGTTTGAAGATCATCTAAATTTAAGCAAAAATCAGCACAGCAACCCCCATCATTGCCTGCTCCCCATAGCACTGACCTGTGGATAGGAGTCCCAGGGTGAAGGTGGACGCCGCGCACCGACGCCTTCTCTTTATACACAACGCACTTTACTGGATCCAGGTGAAAGTTACTGCGGTCTTTGTTCTTTATTTCTGAGTCGGGCAAAGCTCAACCACAAACACAAACATGTACTGACACGTGCTACTGCTCCTGGTATCAGCCGTGTCCGGCCGGGGAGAGGATGACTGTAGGACAGGAGAATACAGTCTATTGCTCCCTGTTATCAGCCATTTCAGGAGAGAGGATGACTGTAGGACAGGAGAATACAGTCTATTGCCCCCTGTTATCAGCCATTTCAGGGGAGAGGATGACTGTAGGACAGGAGAATACAGTCTATTGCCCCCTGTTATCAGCCATTTCAGGGGAGAGGATGACTGTAGGACAGGAGAATACAGTCTATTGCCCCTGTTATCAGCCATTTAAGGGGAGGATGACTGTAGGACAGGAGAATACAGTCTATTGCTCCCTGTTATCAGCCATTTCAGGGGAGAGGATGACTGTAGGACAGGAGAATACAGTCTATTGCCCCTGTTATCAGCCATTTTAGGGGAGAGGATGACTGTAGGACAGGAGAATACACTCTATTACCCCCTGTTATCAGCCATTTCAGGGGAGAGGATGACTGTAGGACAGGAGAATACAGTCTATTGCCCCTGTTATCAGCCATTTCAGGGGAGAGGATGACTGTAGGACAGGAGAATACAATCTATTACCCCTGTTATCAGCCATTTCAGGGGAGAGGATGACTGTAGGACAGGAGAATACAATCTATTGCCCCTGTTATCAGCCATTTCAGGGGAGAGGATGACTGTAGGACAGGAGAATACAGTCTATTGCCCCCTGTTATCAGCCATTTCAGGGGAGAGGATGACTGTAGGACAGGAGAATACAGTCTATTGCCCCTGTTATCAGCCATTTCAGAGGAGAGGATGACTGTAGGACAGGAGAATACAGTCTATTGCCCCTGTTATCAGCCATTTCAGGGAGAGGATGACTGCAGGACAGGAGAATACAGTCTATTGCCCCCTGTTATCAGCCATTTCAGGGAGAGGATGACTGTAGGACAGGAGAATACAGTCTATTGCCCCCTGTTATCAGACATTTCAGGGGAGAGGATGACTGTAGGACAGGAGAATACAGTCTATTGCTCCCTGTTATCAGCCATTTCAGGGGAGAGGATGACTGTAGGACCGGAGAATACAGTCTATTGCCCCCTGTTATCAGCCATTTCAGGGGAGAGGATGACTGTAGGACAGGAGAATACAGTCTATTGCCCCCTGTTATCAGCCATTTCAGGGGAGAGGATGACTGTAGGACAGGAGAATACAGTCTATTGCCCCCCTGTTATCAGCCATTTCAGGGGAGAGGATGACTGTAGGACAGGAGAATACAGTGTAATGCCCCCTGTTATCAGCCATTTCAGGGGAGAGGATGACTGTAGGGCAGGAGAATACAGTCTATTGCTCCCTGTTATCAGCCATTTCAGGGGAGAGGATGACTGTAGGACAGGAGAATACAGTCTATTGCTCCTGTTATCAGCCATTTCAGGGGAGAGGATGACTGTAGGAGAGGAGAATACAATCTATTGCCCCTGTTATCAGCCATTTCAGGGGAGAGGATGACTGTAGGACAGGAGAATACAACCTATTGCTCCCTGTTATCAGCCATTTCAGGGAGAGGATGACTGTAGGACAGGAGAATACAGCCTATTGCCCCTGTTATCAGCCATTTCAGGGGAGAGGATGACTGTAGGGCAGGAGAATACAGTCTATTGCTCCCTGTTATCAGCCATTTCAGGGGAGAGGATGACTGTAGGACAGGAGAATACAGTCTATTGCTCCCTGTTATCAGCCATTTCAGGGGAGAGGATGACTGTAGGAGAGGAGAATACAATCTATTGCCCCTGTTATCAGCCATTTCAGGGAGAGGATGACTGTAGGACAGGAGAATACAATCTATTGCTCCCTGTTATCAGCCATTTCAGGGGAGAGGATGACTGTAGGACAGGAGAATACAGTCTATTGCCCCTGTTATCAGCCATTTCAGGGGAGAGGATGACTGTAGGACAGGAGAATACAACCTATTACCCCCTGTTATCAGCCATTTCAGGGGAGAGGATGACTGTAGGACAGGAGAATACAATCTATTGCTCCCTGTTATCAGCCATTTCAGGGGAGAGGATGACTGTAGGACAGGAGAATACAGTCTATTCCCCCTGTTATCAGCCATTTCAGGGGAGAGGATGACTGTAGGACAGGAGAATACAGTCTATTGCCCCTGTTATCAGCCATTTCAGGGGAGAGGATGACTGCAGGACAGGAGAATACAACCTATTGCCCCCTGTTATCAGACATTTCAGGGGAGAGGATGACTGTAGGACAGGAGAATACAATCTATTGCCCCCTGTTATCAGCCATTTCAGGGGAGAGGATGACGGTAGGACAGGAGAATACAACCTATTGCCCCCTGTTATCAGCCATTTCAGGGAGAGGATGACTGTAGGGACTGGAGAATACAATCTATTGCCCCCTGTTATCAGCCATTTCAGAGGAGAGGATGACTGTAGGACAGGAGAATACAGTCTATTGCCCCCTGTTATCAGCCATTTCAGGAGAGAGGATGACTGTAGGACAGGAGAATACAGTCTATTGCCCCTGTTATCAGCCATTTCAGGGAGAGGATGACTGTAGGACAGGAGAATACAGTCTATTGCTCCCTGTTATCAGCCATTTCAGGGGGAGGATGACTGTAGGACAGGAGAATACAGTCTATTGCTCCTGTTATCAGCCATTTCAGGGGAGAGGATGACTGTAGGACAGGAGAATACAGTCTATTGCTCCCTGTTATCAGCCATTACAGGGGAGAGGATGACTGTAGGATAAGAGAATACAGTCTATTGCTCCCTGATATCAGCCATTACAGGGGAGAGGATGACTGTAGGACAGGAGAATACAGTCTATTACCCCCTGTTATCAGCCATTTCAGGGGGGAGGATGACTGTAGGACAGGAGAATACAGTCTATTGCCCCCTGTTATCAGCCATTTCAGGGGAGAGGATGACTGTAGGACAGGAGAATAGTCTATTGCTCCCAGGTATCAGCCATTTCAGGCCGGGGAGAGGATGACTGTAGGACAGAAGAATTCATTCTATTGCCCCTGTTATCAGCCATTTCAGGGGGGAGGATGACTGTAGGACAGGAGAATACAGTCTCTTACTCCCTGTTATCAGCCATTTCAAGGGAGAGGATGACTGTAGGACAGGAGAATACAGTCTATTGCTCCCTGTTATCAGCCATTTCAGGGGAGAGGATGACTGTAGGACAGGAGAATACAGTCTATTCCCACCTGTTATCAGCCATTTCAGGGGATAGAATGACTGTAGGACAGGAGAATACAGTCTATTGCCCCTGTTATCAGACATTTCAGGGGGGAGGATGACTGTAGGACAGGAGAATACAGTCTATTGCTCCCTGTTATCAGCCATTTCAGGGGAGAGGATGACTGTAGGACCGGAGAATACAGTCTATTGCTCCCTGTTATCAGCCATTTCAGGGGAGAGGATGACTGTAGGACAGGAGAATACAGTCTATTGCTCCTGTTATCAGCCATTTCAGGGGGAGGATGACTGTAGGACAGGAGAATACAATCTATTTCTCCTTGTTATCAGCCATTTCAGCGGAGAGGATGACTGTAGGACCGGAGAATACAGTCTATTGCCCTCTGTTATCAGCCATTTCAGGTGAGAGGATGACTGTAGGACATGAGAATACAGTCTATTGCACCTGTTATCAGCCACTTCAGGAGAGAGGATGACTGTAGGACAGGAGAATACAGTCTATTGCCCTCTGTTATCAGCCATATCAGGGGGAGGATGACTGTAGGACAGGAGAATACAGTCTATTGCACCTGTTATCAGCCACTTCAGGAGAGAGGATGACTGTAGGACAGGAGAATACAGTCTATTGCCCCCTGTTATCAGTCATTTCAAGGGAGAGGATGACTGTAGGACAGGAGAATACAGTCTATTGCTCCGCTGTTATCAGCCATTTCAGGGGAGAGGATGACTGTAGGACAGGAGAATACAGTCTATTGCCCCCTGTTATCAGCCATTTCAGGGGAGAGGATGACTGTAGGACAGGAGAATACAGTCTATTGCCCGCTGTTATCAGCCATTTCAGGGGAGAGGATGACTGTAGGACAGGAGAATACAGTCTATTGCTCCCTGTTATCAGCCATTTCAGGGGAGAGGATGACTGTAGGACAGGA
>JAKVIS010003004.1:0-19653 GCA_033119425.1 Bufotes viridis | reverse complement strand
TGGCAAGTGAATTACACCCCAGAACAAAATATATGTTTTGGCAGACACTATTCTATTTTGCCAGCCACAGCTGAAACCACTGATTTATGGTATTGCTATTTTGGCAAGTGAATTACACCCCAGAACAAAATATATGTTTTGGCGGACACTATTATATTTTGCCAGCCACAGCTGAAACCACTGATTTATGGTATTGCTATTTTGGCAATTGAATTTCACCCCAGAACAAAATATATGTTTTGGCGGACACTATGAATCGTGGCCTGCAACTGCTGGGACACCAGATTCTGGGTATTGCTATTTTGGCAAGTGAATTACACCCCAGAACAAAATATATGTTTTGGCGGACACTATTCTATTTTGCCAGCCACAGCTGAAACCACTGATTTATGGTATTGCTATTTTGGCAAGTGAATTACACCCCAGAACAAAATATATGTTTTGACTGACACTATTATATTTTGCCAGCCACAGCTGGAAACCACTGATTTATGGTATTGCTATTTTGGCAATTGAATTTCACCCCAAGAACAAAATATATGTTTTGGCGGACACTATGAAGCGTGGCCTGCAACTGCTGGGACACCAGATTCTGGGTATTGCTATTTTGGCAAAGTGAATTACACCCCAGAACAAAATATATGTTTTTGGCAGACACTATTCTATTTTGCCAGCCACAGCTGAAACCACTGATTTATGGTATTGCTATTTTGGCAAGTGAATTTCACCCCAGAACAAAATATATGTTTTGGCGGACACTATGAAGCGTGGCCTGCAACTGCTGGGACACCAGATTCTAGGTATTGCTATTTTGGCAAGTGAATTACACCCCAGAACAAAATATATGTTTTGGCAGACACTATTCTATTTTGCCAGCCACAGCTGAAACCACTGATTTATGGTATTGCTATTTTGGCAAGTGAATTACACCCCAGAACAAAATATATGTTTTGGCGGACACTATTATATTTTGCCAACCACAGCTGAAACCACCGATTTATGGTATTGCTATTTTGGCAATTGAATTTCACCCCAGAACAAAATATATGTTTTGGCGGACACTATGAAACGTGGCCTGCAACTGCTGGGACACCAGATTCTAGGGTATTGCTATTTTGGCAAGTGAATTACACCCCAGAACAAAATATATGTTTTGGCAGACACTATTCTATTTTGCCAGCCACAGCTGAAACCACTGATTTATGGTATTGCTATTTTGGCAATTGAATTTCACCACAGAACAAATATATGTTTTGGCGGACACTATGAAACGTGTGCCAGCAACTGCTGGGACACCAGATTCTAGGGTATTGCTATTTTGGCAAGTGAATTACACCCCAGAACAAAATATATGTTTTGGCAGACACTATTCTATTTTGCCAGCCACAGCTGAAACCACTGATTTATGGTATTGCTATTTTGGCAATTGAATTTCACCCCAGAACAAAATATATGTTTTGGCGGACACTATGATATCTTGGCCTGCAACTGCTGGGACACCAGATTCTGGGTATTGCTATTTTGGCAAGTGAATTACACCCCAGAACAAAATATATGTTTTGGCAGACACTATTCTATTTTGCCAGCCACAGCTGAAACCACTGATTTATGGTATTGCTATTTTGGCAATTGAATTTCACCCCAGAACAAAATATATGTTTTGGCGGACACTATGAAACCTGGCCTGCAACAGCTGGGACACCAGATTCTAGGTATTGCTATTTTGGCAAGTGAATTTCACCCCAGAACAAAATATATGTTTTGGCGGACACTATTCTAATTTGCCAGCAACAGCTGAGACACCACTGATTCATGGGTATTGCTATTTTGGCAAGTGAATTACACCCCAGAACAAAATATATGTTTTGGCGGACACTATTCTATTTTGCCAGCCACAGCTGAAACCACTGATTTATGGTATTGCTATTTTGGCAATTGAATTTCACCCCAGAACAAAATATATGTTTTGGCGGACACTATGAAACGTGGCCTGCAACTGCTGGGACACCAGATTCTGGGTATTGCTATTTTGGCAAGTGAATTACACCCCAGAACAAAATATATGTTTTGGCAGACACTATTCTATTTTGCCAGCCACAGCTGAAACCACTGATTTATGGTATTGCTATTTTGGCAATTGAATTTCACCCCAGAACAAAATATATGTTTTGGCGGACACTATGAAACGTGGCCTGCAACTGCTGGGACACCAGATTCTGGGTATTGCTATTTTGGCAAGTGAATTACACCCCAGAACAAAATATATGTTTTGGCAGACACTATTCTATTTTGCCAGCCACAGCTGAAACCACTGATTTATGGTATTGCTATTTTGGCAAGTGAATTACACCCCAGAACAAAATATATGTTTTGGCGGACACTATAATATTGTTGCCAGCCACAGCTGAAACCACTGATTTATGGTATTGCTATTTTGGCAAGTGAATTTCACCCCAGAACAAAATATATGTTTTGGCGGACACTATTACTATTTTGCCAGCCACAGCTGAAACCACTAGATTTATGGTATTGCTATTTTGGCAAGTGAATTACACCCCAGAACAAAATATATGTTTTGGCAGACACTATTATATTTTGCCAGCCACAGCTGAAACCACTGATTTATGGTATTGCTATTTTGGCAATTGAATTTCACCCCAGAACAAAATATATGTTTTGGCGGACACTATGAAAGCTGTGCCTGCAACTGCTGGGACACCAGATTCTGGGTATTGCTATTTTGGCAAGTGAATTACACCCCAGAACAAAATATATGTTTTGGCAGACACTATTCTATTTTGCCAGCCACAGCTGAAACCACTGATTTATGGTATTGCTATTTTGGCAAGTGAATTACACCCCAGAACAAAATATATGTTTTGGCGGACACTATTATATTTTGCCAGCCACAGCTGAAACCACTGATTTATGGTATTGCTATTTTGGCAATTGAATTTCACCCCAGAACAAAATATATGTTTTGGCGGACACTATGAAACGTGGCCTGCAACTGCTGGGACACCAGATTCTGGGTATTGCTATTTTGGCAAGTGAATTACACCCCAGAACAAAATATATGTTTTGGCAGACACTATTCTATTTTGCCAGCCACAGCTGAAACCACTGATTTATGGTATTGCTATTTTGGCAATTGAATTTCACCCCAGAACAAAATATATGTTTTGGCGGACACTATGAAACCTGGCCTGCAACAGCTGGGACACCAGATTCTAGGGTATTGCTATTTTGGCAAGTGAATTACACCCCAGAACAAAATATATGTTTTGGCAGACACTATTCTATTTTGCCAGCCACAGCTGAAACCACTGATTTATGGTATTGCTATTTTGGCAAGTGAATTTACACCCCAGAACAAAATATATGTTTTAGCAGGACACTATTATATTTTGCCAGCCACAGCTGAAACCACTGATTTATGGTATTGCTATTTTGGCAATTGAATTTCACCCAGAACAAAATATATGTTTTGGCGGACACTATGAAACGTGGCCTGCAACTGCTGGGACACCAGATTCTGGGTATTGCTATTTTGGCAAGTGAATTACACCCCAGAACAAAATATATGTTTTGGCAGACACTATTCTATTTTGCCAGCCACAGCTGAAACCACTGATTTATGGTATTGCTATTTTGGCAGATTGAATTTCACCCCAGAACAAAAATATATGTTTTGGCGGACACTACGTAAACGTGGCCTGCAACTAGCTGGGACACCAGATTCTGGGTATTGCTATTTTGGCAAGTGAATTACACCCCAGAACAAAATATATGTTTTGGCAGACACTATTCTATTTTGCCAGCCACAGCTGAAACCACTGATTTATGGTATTGCTATTTTGGCAAGTGAATTATCACCCCAGAACAAAATATATGTTTTGGCTGGACACTATGATACGTTGCCTAGCAACAGCTGGAACACCACTGATTTATGGTATTGCTATTTTGGCAAGTGAATTATCACCCCAGAACAAAATATATGTTTTGGCAGACACTATTACTATTTTGCCAGCAACAGCTGAAACCACCAGATTTATGGTATTGCTATTTTGGCAAGTGAATTACACCCCAGAACAAAATATATGTTTTAGTGGACACTATTATATTTTGCCATCCACACTGCTGAAACCACCTGATTTATAGGTATTGCTATTTTGGCAAGTGAATTATCACCCCAGAACAAAATATATGTTTTGGCAGGACACTATTCATATTTTGCCAGCCACAGCTGAAACCACTGATTTATGGTATTGCTATTTTGGCAATTGAATTTCACCCCAGAACAAAATATATGTTTTGGCGGACACTATGAAACGTGGCCTGCAACAGCTGAGACACCAGATTCATGGGTATTGCTATTTTGGCAAGTGAATTACACCCCAGAACAAAATATATGTTTTGGCAGACACTATTATATTTTGCCAGCCACAGCTGAAACCACTGATTTATGGTATTGCTATTTTGGCAGTTGAATTTCACCCAGAACAAAATATATGTTTTGGCGGACACTATGAATCGTGGCCTGCAACAGCTGGGACACTAGATTCTAGGTATTGCTATTTTGTAAGTGAATTACACCCCAGAACAAAATATATGTTTTGGCAGACACTATTATATTTTGCCAGCCACAGCTGAAACCACTGATTTATGGTATTGCTATTTTGGCAATTGAATTTCACCCCAGAACAAAATATATGTTTTGGCGGACACTATGAATCCTGGCCTGCAACAGCTGGGACACCAGATTCAGGGTATTGCTATTTTGGCAAGTGAATTACACCCCAGAACAAAATATATGTTTTGGCGGACACTATTCTATTTTGCCAGCCACAGCTGAAACCACTGATTTATGGTATTGCTATTTTGGCAAGTGAATTACACCCCAGAACAAAATATATGTTTTGGCGGACACTATTATATTTTGCCAGCCACAGCTGAAACCACTGATTTATGGTATTGCTATTTTGGCAATTGAATTTCACCCCAGAACAAAATATATGTTTTGGCGGACACTATAAAACGTGGCCTGCAACTGCTGGGACACCAGATTCTGGGTATTGCTATTTTGGCAAGTGAATTACACCCCAGAACAAAATATATGTTTTGGCAGACACTATTCTATTTTGCCAGCCACAGCTGAAACCACTGATTTATGGTATTGCTATTTTGGCAAGTGAATTACACCCCAGAACAAAATATATGTTTTGGCGGACACTATTATATTTTGCCAGCCACAGCTGAAACCACTGATTTATGGTATTGCTATTTTGGCAATTGAATTTCACCCCAGAACAAAATATATGTTTTGGCGGACACTATGAAACGTGGCCTGCAACTGCTGGGACACCAGATTCTGGGTATTGCTATTTTGGCAAGTGAATTACACCCCAGAACAAAATATATGTTTTGGCAGACACTATTCTATTTTGCCAGCCACAGCTGAAACCACTGATTTATGGTATTGCTATTTTGGCAATTGAATTTCACCCCAGAACAAAATATATGTTTTGGCGGACACTATGAAACGTGGCCTGCAACTGCTGGGACACCAGATTCTGGGTATTGCTATTTTGGCAAGTGAATTACACCCCAGAACAAAATATATGTTTTGGCAGACACTATTCTATTTTGCCAGCCACAGCTGAAACCACTGATTTATGGTATTGCTATTTTGGCAAGTGAATTACACCCCAGAACAAAATATATGTTTTGGCGGACACTATTATATTTTGCCAGCCACAGCTGAAACCACTGATTTATGGTATTGCTATTTTGGCAATTGAATTTCACCCCAGAACAAAATATATGTTTTGGCGGACACTATTAAACGTGGCCAGCCACAGCTGGAAACCACTGATTCATGGTATTGCTATTTTGGCAAGTGAATTACACCCCAGAACAAAATATATGTTTTGGCAGACACTATTCTATTTTGCCAGCCACAGCTGAAACCACTGATTTATGGTATTGCTATTTTGGCAATTGAATTTCACCCCAGAACAAAATATATGTTTTGGCGGACACTATGAAGCGTGGCCTGCAACTGCTGGGACACCAGATTCTGGGTATTGCTATTTTGGCAAGTGAATTACACCCCAGAACAAAATATATGTTTTGTGCAGACACTATTCTATTTTGCCAGCCACAGCTGAAACCACTGATTTATGGTATTGCTATTTTGGCAATTGAATTTCACCCCAGAACAAAATATATGTTTTGGCGGACACTATGAATCTGGCCTGCAACTGCTGGGACACCAGATTCTGGGTATTGCTATTTTGGCAAGTGAATTACACCCCAGAACAAAATATATGTTTTGGCAGACACTATTCTATTTTGCCAGCCACAGCTGAAACCACTGATTTATGGTATTGCTATTTTGGCAGATTGAATTTCACCCCAGAACAAAATATATGTTTTGGCGGACACTATGATATCTTGGCCAGCAACAGCTGGGACACCAGATTCATGGTATTGCTATTTTGGCAAGTGAATTACACCCCAGAACAAAATATATGTTTTGGCAGACACTATTATACTTTGCCAGCCACAGCTGAAACCACTGATTTATGGTATTGCTATTTTGGCAAGTGAATTACACCCAGAACAAAATATATGTTTTGGCGGACACTATTATATTTTGCCAGCCACAGCTGAAACCACTGATTTATGGTATTGCTATTTTGGCAATTGAATTTCACCCCAGAACAAAATATATGTTTTGGCGGACACTATGAAACGTGGCCTGCAACAGCTGGGACACCAGATTCTGGGTATTGCTATTTTGGCAAGTGAATTACACCCCAGAACAAAATATATGTTTTGGCAGACACTATTCTATTTTGCCAGCCACAGCTGAAACCACTGATTTATGGTATTGCTATTTTGGCAAGTGAATTACACCCCAGAACAAAATATATGTTTTGGCAGACACTATTATATTTTGCCAGCCACAGCTGAAACCACTGATTTATGGTATTGCTATTTTGGCAATTGAATTTCACCCCAGAACAAAATATATGTTTTGGCGGACACTATGAAACGTGGCCTGCAACTGCTGGGACACCAGATTCTGGGTATTGCTATTTTGGCAAGTGAATTACACCCCAGAACAAAATATATGTTTTGGCAGACACTATTCTATTTTGCCAGCCACAGCTGAAACCACTGATTTATGGTATTGCTATTTTGGCAATTGAATTTCACCCCAGAACAAAATATATGTTTTGGCGGACACTATGAAACGTGGCCTGCAACTGCTGGGACACCAGATTCTGGGTATTGCTATTTTGGCAAGTGAATTACACCCCAGAACAAAATATATGTTTTGGCAGACACTATTCTATTTTGCCAGCCACAGCTGAAACCACTGATTTATGGTATTGCTATTTTGGCAAGTGAATTTCACCCCAGAACAAAATATATGTTTTGGCGGACACTATGATATCTTGGCCAGCAACAGCTGAAACCACTAGATTCTATGGTATTGCTATTTTGGCAAGTGAATTACACCCCAGAACAAAATATATGTTTTGGCGGACACTATTATATTTTGCCAGCCACAGCTGAAACCACTGATTTATGGTATTGCTATTTTGGCAAGTGAATTACACCCCAGAACAAAATATATGTTTTGGCGGACACTATTATATTTTGCCAGCCACAGCTGAAACCACTGATTTATGGTATTGCTATTTTGGCAATTGAATTTCACCCCAGAACAAAATATATGTTTTGGCGGACACTATGAAACGTGGCCTGCAACTGCTGGGACACCAGATTCTGGGTATTGCTATTTTGGCAAGTGAATTACACCCCAGAACAAAATATATGTTTTGGCAGACACTATTCTATTTTGCCAGCCACAGCTGAAACCACTGATTTATGGTATTGCTATTTTGGCAAGTGAATTACACCCCAGAACAAAATATATGTTTTGGCGGACACTATTATATTTTGCCAGCCACAGCTGAAACCACTGATTTATGGTATTGCTATTTTGGCAATTGAATTTCACCCCAGAACAAAATATATGTTTTGGCGGACACTATGAAACGTGGCCTGCAACTGCTGGGACACCAGATTCTGGGTATTGCTATTTTGGCAAGTGAATTACACCCCAGAACAAAATATATGTTTTGGCAGACACTATTCTATTTTGCCAGCCACAGCTGAAACCACTGATTTATGGTATTGCTATTTTGGCAATGTGAATTTCACCCCAGAACAAAATATATGTTTTGGCGGACACTATGAAACTTGGCCTGCAACAGCTGGGACACACTGATTTATGGTATTGCTATTTTGGCAAGTGAATTACACCCCAGAACAAAATATATGTTTTGGCAGACACTATTCTATTTTGCCAGCCACAGCTGAAACCACTGATTTATGGTATTGCTATTTTGGCAAGTGAATTACACCCCAGAACAAAATATATGTTTTGGCAGACACTATTATATTTTGCCAGCCACAGCTGAAACCACTGATTTATGGTATTGCTATTTTGGCAATTGAATTTCACCCCAGAACAAAATATATGTTTTGGCGGACACTATGAAACGTGGCCTGCAACTGCTGGGACACCAGATTCTGGGTATTGCTATTTTGGCAAGTGAATTACACCCCAGAACAAAATATATGTTTTGGCAGACACTATTCTATTTTGCCAGCCACAGCTGAAACCACTGATTTATGGTATTGCTATTTTGGCAATTGAATTTCACCCCAGAACAAAATATATGTTTTGGCGGACACTATGAAACGTGGCCTGCAACTGCTGGGACACCAGATTCTGGGTATTGCTATTTTGGCAAGTGAATTACACCCCAGAACAAAATATATGTTTTGGCAGACACTATTCTATTTTGCCAGCCACAGCTGAAACCACTGATTTATGGTATTGCTATTTTGGCAAGTGAATTACACCCCAGAACAAAATATATGTTTTGGCGGACACTATTATATTTTGCCAGCCACAGCTGAAACCACTAGATTTATGGTATTGCTATTTTGGCAAGTGAATTTACACCCCAGAACAAAATATATGTTTTGGCGGACACTATTATATTTTGCCAGCCACAGCTGAAACCACTGATTTATGGTATTGCTATTTTGGCAAGTGAATTACACCCAGAACAAAATATATGTTTTGGCGGACACTATTATACTTTGCCAGCCACAGCTGGGACACCACTGATTTATGGTATTGCTATTTTGGCAATTGAATTTCACCCCAGAACAAAATATATGTTTTGGCGGACACTATTCTATTTTGCCAGCCACAGCTGAAACCACTGATTTATGGTATTGCTATTTTGGCAATTGAATTTCACCCCAGAACAAAATATATGTTTTGGCGGACACTATGATATCTTGGCCTGCCACAGCTGAGACCCAGATTCTATGGTATTGCTATTTTGGCAAGTGAATTACACCCCAGAACAAAATATATGTTTTGGCAGACACTATTATATTTTGCCAGCCACAGCTGAAACCACTGATTTATGGTATTGCTATTTTGGCAATTGAATTTCACCCCAGAACAAAATATATGTTTTGGCGGACACTATGAAACGTGGCCTGCAACTGCTGGGACACCAGATTCTGGGTATTGCTATTTTGGCAAGTGAATTACACCCCAGAACAAAATATATGTTTTGGCAGACACTATTCTATTTTGCCAGCCACAGCTGAAACCACTGATTTATGGTATTGCTATTTTGGCAATTGAATTTCACCCCAGAACAAAATATATGTTTTGGCGGACACTATGAAACGTGGCCTGCAACTGCTGGGACACCAGATTCTGGGTATTGCTATTTTGGCAAGTGAATTACACCCCAGAACAAAATATATGTTTTGGCAGACACTATTCTATTTTGCCAGCCACAGCTGAAACCACTGATTTATGGTATTGCTATTTTGGCAAGTGAATTACACCCCAGAACAAAATATATGTTTTGGCGGACACTATTATATTTTGCCAGCCACAGCTGAAACCACTGATTTATGGTATTGCTATTTTGGCAATTGAATTTCACCCCAGAACAAAATATATGTTTTGGCGGACACTATGAAACGTGGCCTGCAACTGCTGGGACACCAGATTCTGGGTATTGCTATTTTGGCAAGTGAATTACACCCCAGAACAAAATATATGTTTTGGCAGACACTATTCTATTTTGCCAGCCACAGCTGAAACCACTGATTTATGGTATTGCTATTTTGGCAATTGAATTTCACCCCAGAACAAAATATATGTTTTGGCGGACACTATGAATCGTGGCCTGCAACTGCTGGGACACCAGATTCTGGGTATTGCTATTTTGGCAAGTGAATTACACCCCAGAACAAAATATATGTTTTGGCAGACACTATTCTATTTTGCCAGCCACAGCTGAAACCACTGATTTATGGTATTGCTATTTTGGCAATTGAATTACACCCCAGAACAAAATATATGTTTTGGCGGACACTATTATATCTTGGCCAGCCACAGCTGAAACCACTAGATTTATGGTATTGCTATTTTGGCAAGTGAATTTCACCCCAGAACAAAATATATGTTTTGGCGGACACTATGATATTTTGCCAGCCACAGCTGAAACCACTAGATTCATGGGTATTGCTATTTTGGCAAGTGAATTACACCCCAGAACAAAATATATGTTTTGGCGGACACTATTATATTTTGCCAGCCACAGCTGAAACCACTGATTTATGGTATTGCTATTTTGGCAATTGAATTTCACCCCAGAACAAAATATATGTTTTGGCGGACACTATGAAACTTGGCCTGCAACAGCTGGGACACCAGATTCTGGGTATTGCTATTTTGGCAAGTGAATTACACCCCAGAACAAAATATATGTTTTGGCAGACACTATTCTATTTTGCCAGCCACAGCTGAAACCACTGATTTATGGTATTGCTATTTTGGCAATTGAATTTCACCCCAGAACAAAATATATGTTTTGGCGGACACTATGAATCGTGGCCTGCAACAGCTGGGACACCAGATTCTGGGTATTGCTATTTTGGCAAGTGAATTACACCTCAGAACAAAATATATGTTTTGGCAGACACTATTCTATTTTGCCAGCCACAGCTGAAACCACTGATTTATGGTATTGCTATTTTGGCAAGTGAATTACACCCCAGAACAAAATATATGTTTTGGCGGACACTATTATATTTTGCCAGCCACAGCTGAAACCACTGATTTATGGTATTGCTATTTTGGCAATTGAATTTCACCCCAGAACAAAATATATGTTTTGGCGGACACTATTATATTTTGCCAGCCACAGCTGGAACACCACTGATTTATGGTATTGCTATTTTGGCAAGTGAATTACACCCCAGAACAAAATATATGTTTTGGCGGACACTATTATATTTTGCCAGCCACAGCTGAAACCACTGATTTATGGTATTGCTATTTTGGCAATTGAATTTCACCCCAGAACAAAATATATGTTTTGGCGGACACTATGAATCGTGGCCTGCAACTGCTGGGACACCAGATTCTGGGTATTGCTATTTTGGCAAGTGAATTACACCCCAGAACAAAATATATGTTTTGGCAGACACTATTCTATTTTGCCAGCCACAGCTGAAACCACTGATTTATGGTATTGCTATTTTGGCAATTGAATTTCACCCCAGAACAAAATATATGTTTTGGCGGACACTATGAAGCGTGGCCTGCAACAGCTGGGACACCAGATTCTGGGTATTGCTATTTTGGCAAGTGAATTACACCCCAGAACAAAATATATGTTTTGGCAGACACTATTCTATTTTGCCAGCCACAGCTGAAACCACTGATTTATGGTATTGCTATTTTGGCAAGTGAATTACACCCCAGAACAAAATATATGTTTTGGCGGACACTATTATATGTTGCCAGCCACAGCTGAAACCACTGATTTATGGTATTGCTATTTTGGCAATTGAATTTCACCCCAGAACAAAATATATGTTTTGGCAGACACTATGATATTTTGCCTGCCACAGCTGGGACACCACTGATTCATGGTATTGCTATTTTGGCAAGTGAATTACACCCCAGAACAAAATATATGTTTTGGCAGACACTATTCTATTTTGCCAGCCACAGCTGAAACCACTGATTTATGGTATTGCTATTTTGGCAATTGAATTTCACCCCAGAACAAAATATATGTTTTGGCGGACACTATGAAAGCGTGGCCTGCAACTGCTGGGACACCAGATTCTGGGTATTGCTATTTTGGCAAGTGAATTACACCCCAGAACAAAATATATGTTTTGGCAGACACTATTCTATTTTGCCAGCCACAGCTGAAACCACTGATTTATGGTATTGCTATTTTGGCAAGTGAATTACACCCCAGAACAAAATATATGTTTTGGCGGACACTATTATATTTTGCCAGCCACAGCTGAAACCACCATGATTTATGGTATTGCTATTTTGGCAATTGAATTTCACCCCAGAACAAAATATATGTTTTGGCGGACACTATGAATCTTGGCCTGCAACTGCTGGGACACCAGATTCTAGGGTATTGCTATTTTGGCAAGTGAATTACACCCCAGAACAAAATATATGTTTTGGCAGACACTATTCTATTTTGCCAGCCACAGCTGAAACCACTGATTTATGGTATTGCTATTTTGGCAATTGAATTTCACCCCAGAACAAAATATATGTTTTGGCGGACACTATTGAATCTTGCTAGCAACAGCTGGGACCACCAGATTCATGGGTATTGCTATTTTGGCAAGTGAATTTACACCCCAGAACAAAATATATGTTTTGGCGGACACTATTCTATTTTGCCAGCCACAGCTGAAACCACTGATTTATGGTATTGCTATTTTGGCAAGTGAATTTCACCCCAGAACAAAATATATGTTTTGGCGGACACTATGAAACGTGGCCTGCAACAGCTGGGACACCAGATTTAGGGTATTGCTATTTTGGCAAGTGAATTACACCCCAGAACAAAATATATGTTTTAGGCAGACACTATTCTATTTTGCCAGCCACAGCTGAAACCACTGATTTATGGTATTGCTATTTTGGCAATTGAATTTACACCCCAGAACAAAATATATGTTTTGGCGGACACTATTATATTTTTGTCAGCCACAGCTGAAACCACTGATTTATGGTATTGCTATTTTGGCAATTGAATTTCACCCCAGAACAAAATATATGTTTTGGCGTGACACTGATGAATCTTGGCCTGCAACTGCTGGGACACCAGATTCATGGGTAGTTGCTATTTTGGCAAGTGAATTACACCCCCAGAACAAAATGTATGTTGTTGGCAGACACTATTATATTTTGCCAGCCACAGCGAAACCACTTATTTATGGTATTGCTATTTTGGCAACTGTAATTTCACCCCAGAACAACAATATATGGCGGACACTATTCTGTTATGCAGCCACAGCTGAAACCACTGATTGATGGTATTGCTGTTCTGGCAATTGGATCACTCAGAACAATATATGTCTTGGCGGATGCTGCATGAACACCGGGCACGATTCTCGGGCTATTGCTACTTTGGCAGCGTGAATTACACCCCAGAACAAAATATATGTTTTGAAGGACACTATTTATTTTGCCAGCCACAGCTGAAACCACTGATTTATGGTATTGCTATTTTGGCAAGTGAATTTCACCCCAGAACAAAATCATATGTTTTGGCGGACGATAGTCTACATGCAGTTTGGTTGCTTGCAGACCATAGCGTGGAAAATCCCACGCGCATGATTATGGTATTGCTATTATTGGCAAGTGAATTTCAGCCCAGAACAAAATATATGTTTTGGCCGGACACTATGAACCATGGCCTGCAACTGCTGGGACACCAGATTCTGGGTATTGCTATTTTGGCATAAGTGGATTGCACCCCCAGAACAAAATATATAAGTTTTGGCAGACACTATTCTATTTTGCCAGCCACAGCTGAAACCACTGATTTATGGTAGTGCTATTTTGGCAATTGAACTTCACCCCAGAACCAAAATATGCGTTTTGGCGGACACTGATGAAACGTGGCCTGGCCAAAGCTGGGACCACCAGATTCTGTGGTAGTTGCTACTTTTGGCAAGTGAATTACACCCCAGAACAAAATATATGTTTGGTGAGACACTATTCTATTTTGCCAGCCACAGCTGAAACCACTGATTTATGGTAGTTGCTATTTTGGCAAGTGAATTACACCCCAGAACAAAATATATGTTCTTGAGGACAATATGAATGCGTGGCATGCAACAGCTGAGACCACCGAGATTCATGGTATTGCTATTTTGGCAAGTGAACTACACCCCAGAACAAAATATATGTTTTGGCAGACACTATGCTACTTGTGCCAGCCACTGCTGACACCACTGATTCTGGTACTGCTATTTTGGCAAGTGAATTCACCCCAGAACAAATATATGTTTTGGAGGACACTATTATATTTTGCCAGCCAACAGCTGAAACCACTGATTTATGGTATTGCTATTTTGGCAATGCTGAATTACACGCCCAGAACAAAATATATGTTTTGGCGGACACTATGAAGCGTGCCTGCAACAGCTGGGACACCAGATTCTGGGTATTGCTATTTGGCAATTGAATTTCACCCCAGAACAAAATATATGTTTTGACAGACACTATTCTATTTTGCCAGCCATCAGCTGAAACCACTGATTTATGGTATTGCTATTTTGGCAATTGAATTTCACCCACAGAACATAAATATATGTTTTGGCGATGACACTATGAACTACTTGGCCTGCAACAGCTGGGACACCAGATTCTAGGGTATTGCTATTTTTGGCAAGTGAATTACACCCCAGAACAAAATAGTGTTTTGGCGGACACTATTATATTTTGCCAGCCACAGCTGAAACCACTGATTTATGGTATTGCTATTTTGGCAATTGAATTACACCCCAGAACAAAATATATGTTTTGGCGACACTATGAATCTTGGCCTGCAACAGCTGGGACACCAGATTCATGAGTATGCTATTTTGGCAATTGAATTACACCCCAGAACAAAATATATGTTTTGGCGGACACTATTATATTTTGCCAGCCACAGCTGAAACCACTGATTTATGGTATTGCTATTTTTGGCAAGTGAATTACACCCCAGAACAAAATATATGTTTTGGCGGACACTATTATATTTTGCCAGCCACAGCTGGTACCACTGATTTATGGTATTGCTATTTTGGCAGGTGAATTTCACCCAGAACAAAATATATGTTTTGGCGGACACTATTAAATTTTGGCCAGCCACAGCTGGAAACCACTGATTCTATGGTATTGCTATTTTGGCAAGTGAATTACACCCCAGAACAAAATATATGTTTTGGCATGACACTATTATATTTTTGCCATGCCACAGCTGGAACACACACGATTTATGGTATTGCTATTTTGGCAATTGAATTTCACCCCAGAACAAAATATATGTTTTGGCGGACACTATGAAACGTGGCCTGCAACTGCTGGGACACCAGATTCTGGGTATTGCTATTTTGGCAAGTGAATTACACCCAGAACAAAATATATGTGTTTGGCAGACACTATTCTATTTGCCAGCCACAGCTGAAACCACTGATTTATGGTATTGCTATTTTGGCAATTGAATTTCACCCCAGAACAAAATATATGTTTTGGCGGACACTATGAATCTTGACATGCAACAGCTGGAACACCAGATTCTAGGTATTGCTATTTTGGCAATTGAATTTACACCCCAGAACAAAATATATGTTTTGGCGGACACTATTATAATTTGGCCAGCAACAGCTGAAACCACTAGATTCATGGTATTGCTATTTTGGCAAGTGAATTACACCCCAGAACAAAATATATGTTTTGGCAGACACTATTATATTTTGCCAGCCACAGCTGAAACCACTGATTTATGGTATTGCTATTTTGGCAAGTGAATTTCACCCCAGAACAAAATATATGTTTTGGCGGACACTATGAAATCGTGGCCTGCAACCAGCTGGACACCACTGATTCTGGGTATTGCTATTTTGGCAAGTGAATTACACCCCAGAACAAAATATATGTTTTGGCAGACACTATTCTATTTTGCCAGCCACAGCTGAAACCACTGATTTATGGTATTGCTATTTTGGCAATTGAATTTCACCCCAGAACAAAATATATGTTTTGGCTGGACACTATTATATGTTTGCCAGCCACAGCTGAAACCACTGATTTATGTGTATTGCTATTTTGGCAATTGAATTCACCCCTAGAACAAAATATATGTTTTGGCGGACACATGAATCTTGGCCTGCAACAGCTGAGACACCAGATTCTAGGCTTGCTATTTTGGCAAGTGAATTACACCCCAGAACAAAATATATGTTTGGCGGACACTATGAGACTTGTGGCCTGCAACTGCTGGGACACCAGATTCTGGGTATTGCTATTTTGGCAAGGTGAATTACACCCCAGAACAAAATATATGTTTTGGCGGACACTATTATAGTTTTGCCAGCCACAGCTGAAACCACTGATTTATGGTATTGCTATTTTGGCAATTGAATTTCACCCCAGAACAAAATATATGTTATGGCACACTATGAATCTTGGCCTGCAACAGGCTGGGACCACCAGACTCAGGTATTGCTATTTTGGCAAGTGAATTACACCCCAGAACAAAATATATGTTTTGGCGGACACTATTATATTTTGCCAGCCATAGCTGAAACCACTGATTTACGTATTGCTATTTTGGCAAGTGAATTTCAACTCCCAGAACAAAATATATGTTTTTGGCGACACTTATGAATCTTGGCATGCAACAGCTGGGACACCAGATTCAGGGTATTGCTATTTTGGCAATTGAATTCACCTCAGAACAAAATATATGTTTTGGCGGACACTATTCTATTTTGCCAGCCACAGCTGAAACCACTGATTTATGGTATTGCTATTTTGGCAATTGAATTTCACCCCAGAACAAAATATATGTTTTGAGCGGACACTATTATACTTTGCCAGCCACAGCTGAAACCACTGATTTATAGTATTGCTATTTTGGCAATTGAATTTCACCCAGAACAAAATATATGTTTTGGCGGACACTATGAATCTTGGCCTGCAACTGCTGGGACACCAGATTCAGGGTATTGCTATTTTTGGCAGTGAATTACACCCCAGAACAAAATATATGTTTTTGGCAGACACTATTCTAGTTTACCAGCCACAGCTGAAACCACTGATTTATGGTATTGCTATTTTGGCAATTGAATTTCACCCCAGAACAAAATATATGTTTTGGCGAGACACTATTATATCTTGCCTAGCCACAGCTGAAACCACCTGATTTATGAGTATGTGCTATTTTGGCAATTGAATTTCACCCCAGAACAAAATATATGTTTTAGCGGACACTATGAATCTTGGCCTGCAAACAGCTGGGATCACCAGATTCAGGGTATTGCTATTTTGGCAATTGAATTTCACCCCAGAACAAAATATATGTTTTGGCGGACACTATTATAATCTTGCCAGCAACAGCTGGAAACACATTGATTTATAGGTATTGCTATTTTTGGCAATTGAATTTCACCCCAGAACAAAAATATATGTTTTGGCGGACACTATGAATCGTGTGCCTGCAACAGCTGAGACACCAGATTTATGGTATTGCTATTTTGGCAATGAATTACTCACCCCAGAACAAAATATATGTTTTGGCAGACACTATGTATCTTGGCCAGCCAACAGCTGAAACCACTGATCTATGGTATTGCTATTTTGTAATTGAATTTCACCCCAGAACAAAATATATGTTTTGGCGGACACTATTATAGCTTTGCCAGCCAACAGCTGAAGACCAACCGATTTAGTGGTATTGCTATTTTGGCAATTGAATTACACCCCAGAACAAAATATATGTTTTGGCACATATGATAGTTTGCAACTGCTGGGACACCAGATTCTAGGTATTACTATTTTGGCAATTGAATCTCACTCAGAACAAAATATATGTTTTGGCGGACACTATATAGCTTTGCCAGCCACAGCTGAAACCACCGATTTATAGTGTATTGCTATTTTGGCAATTGAATTTCACCCCAGAACAAAATATATGTTTTGGCGGACACTATGAATCTTGGCCTGCAACAGCTGGGACACCAGATTCAGGGTATTAAGCTATTTTGGCAATTGAATTTCACCCCAGAACAAAATATATGTTTTGGCGGACACTATTATAATTTGCCAGCCACAGCTGAAACCACTGATTTATGGTATTGCTATTTTGGCAATTGAATTTCACCCAGAACAAAATATATGCTTTGGCGGACACTATGAATCTTGGCCTGCAAACAGCTGGGACTAACCAGATTCATGGGTATTGCTATTTTGGCAATTGAATTTCACCCCAGAACAAAATATATGTTTTGGCAGACACTATGAATCTTGGCCTGCAACAGCTGAGACACCAGATTCAGGTATTGCTATTTTGGCAATTGAATTTCACCCCAGAACAAAATATATGTTTTGGCAGGACACTATTATACTTTGCCAGCCACAGCTGAAACCACTGATTTATGGTATTGCTATTTTGGCAATTGAATTTCACCCCAGAACAAAATATATGTTTTGGCGGACTACTATGAATCTTGGCCTGCAACAGCTGGGACACTCAGATTCAGGGTATTGCTATTTTGGCAATTGAATTTCACCCCAGAACAAAATATATGTTTTGGCAGGACACTATTGAATCTTGGCCTGCAACAGCTGGAGACCACTAGATTTATGGTATTGCTATTTTGGCAATTGAATTTCACCCCAGAACAAAATATATGTTTTGGCGGACACTATGAATCGTTGGCCTGCAACAGCTGGGACACCAGATTCAGGGTATTGCTATTTTGGCAATTGAATTTCACCCCCAGAACAAAAATATATGTTTTGGCGGACACTATTATATTTTGCCAGCCACAGCTGAGACCACTGATTTATGGTATTGCTATTTTGGCAATTGAATTTCACCCCAGAACAAAATATATGTTTTGGCGGATACTATGAATCTTGTGCCTGCCAACAGCTGAGACCACCAGATTCAGGGTATTGCTATTTTGGCAATTGAATTTCACCCCAGAACAAAATATATGTTTTGGCGGACACTATGAATCTTGGCCTGCACACAGCTGGGACACCAGATTCAGGATATTGCTATTTTTGGCAATTGAATTTCACCCCAGAACAAAATATATGTTTTGGCGGACACTATTATAGTTTGCCAGCCACAGCTGAAACCACCGATTTATAGTATTGCTATTTTGGCAGTTGAATTTCACCCCAGAACAAAATATATGTTTTTGCGGACACTATTATAATCTTGCCAGCCACAGCTAGAGAACCACGATTTATGGTATTGCTATTTTGGCAATTGAATTTCACCCCAGAACAAAATATGTTTTGGCGGACACTATGAATCTTGGCCTGCAAGCTGGGACACCAGATTCATGGTGTATTGCTATTTTGGCAATTGAATTTCACCCCAGAACAAAATTTATGTTTTGGCGGACACTATAGTCTTGGCCTGCAACAGCTGGGACACCAGATTCAGGGTATTGCTATTTTGGCAATTGATTTTC
>JAKVIS010003003.1:0-19302 GCA_033119425.1 Bufotes viridis | reverse complement strand
CCATTACAGAGATCACCAAATCCACCATATTAAGTGGCCCCTATGTCAAGATCCCGCTTTTTTTACAAGCTTGAAGGATGTGACGGGAAAACCTAAGCCAGTTATCCATCCACAGACAGCTGTTTCGGGGTGTTGCCCCTCATCAGTGCGGAGTAGGATTCTGGCTAACCGGGAGCAATGCCTCGGAGACCACACAAACACAACAATAGCTGATCTCCTCAGGGAGACCAGCTACAAAAACACCGCAGAGCCTCACTTAAGAGTCTCAACACAGCAATCCGAAGTGCAAAGTTCCCTGAGAAAATGGAATATGCAAAATAAATGTGGAGCCCCAGTTATGGGTCTACAACACAATGAAAGCCAGATATCCCTCAAAGGAAGGAAAACCAAGCAAAGTGGTGTCTCCATTACAGAGATCACCAAATCCACCATATTAAGTGGCCCCTATGTCAAGATCCCGCTTTTTTACAAGCTTTAAGGATGTGACGGGGAAAACCTAAGCCAGTTATCCATCCACAGACAGCTGTTTCGTGGTGTTGCCACTCATCAGTGCAGAGTAGGATTCTGGCTAACCGGGAGCAATGCCTCGGAGACCACCCAAACACTAACAATAGCTGATCTCCTCAGGGAGACCAGCTACAAAAACACAGCGGAGCCTCACTTAAGAGTCTCAACACAGCAATCCGAAGTGCAAAGTTCCCTGGGAAAAGGGAATATGCAAAATAAATGTGGAGCCCCAGTTATGGGTCTACAACACAATGAAAGCCAGATATCCCTCAAAGGAAGGAAAACCAAGCAAAGGGGTGTCTCCATTACAGAGATCACTAAATCCACCATATTAAGTGGCCCCTATGTGAAGATCTCGCTTTTTTTAAAAGCTTTAAGGATGTGATGGGGAAAACCTAAGCCAGTTATCCATAGACAGACAGCTGTTACGGGGTGTTGCCCCTCATCAGTGCAGAGTAGGATTCTGGCTGCCGGGAGCAATGCCTCGGAGACCACCCAAACACAACTATAGCTGATCTCCTCAGGGAGACCAGCTACAAAAACACTGCGGAGCCTAACTTAAGAGTCTCAACACAGCAATCCAAAGTGCAAAGCTCCCTGGGAAAAGGGAATATGCAAAATAAATGTGGAGCCCCAGTTATGGGTCTACAACACAATGAAAGCCAGATATCCCTCAAAGGAAGGAAAACCAAGCAAAGGGGTGTCTCCATTACAGAGATCACCAAATCCACCATATTAAGTGGCCCCTATGTCAAGATCCCGCTTTTTTACAAGCTTTAAGGATGTGACGGGAAAACCTAAGCCAGTTATCCATCCACAGACAGCTGTTTCGTGGTGTTGCCACTCATCAGTGCGGAGTAGGATTCTGGCTAACCGGGAGCAATGCCTCGGAGACCACCCAAACACAACAATAGCTGATCTCCTCAGGGAGACCAGCTACAAAAACACCGCGGAGCCACACTTAAGAGTCTCAACACAGCAATCCGAAGTGCAAAATTCCCTGGGAAAAGGGAATATGCAAAATAAATGTGGAGCCCCAGTTATGGGTCTACAACACAATGAAAGCCAGATATCCCTCAAAGGAAGGAAAACCAGGCAAAGGGGTGTCTCCATTACAGAGATCACCAAATCCACCATATTAAGTGGCCCCTATGTGAAGATCTCGCTTTTTTACAAGCTTTAAGGATGTGACGGGGAAAACCTAAGCCAGTTATCCATCCACAGACAGCTGTTTCGGGGTGTTGCCCCTCATCAGTGCGGAGTAGGATTCTGGCTAACCGGGAGCAATGCCTCGGAGACCACCCAAACACAACAATAGCTGATCTCCTCAGGGAGACCAGCTACAAAAACACCGCTGAGCCTCACTTAAGAGTCTCAACACAGCAATCCGAAGTGCAAAGTTCCCTGGGAAAATGGAATATGCAAAATAAATGTGGAGCCCCAGTTATGGGTCTACAACACAATGAAAGCCAGATATCCCTCAAAGGAAGGAAAACCAAGCAAAGTGGTGTCTCCATTACAGAGATCACCAAATCCACCATATTAAGTGGCCCCTATGTCAAGATCCCGCTTTTTTACAAGCTTTAAGGATGTGACGGGGAAAACCTAAGCCAGTTATCCATCCACAGACAGCTGTTTCGTGGTGTTGCCACTCATCAGTGCAGAGTAGGATTCTGGCTAACCGGGAGCAATGCCTCGGAGACCACCCAAACACAACAATAGCTGATCTCCTCAGGGAGACCAGCTACAAAAACACAGCGGAGCCTCACTTAAGAGTCTCAACACAGCAATCCGAAGTGCAAAGTTCCCTGGGAAAAGGGAATATGCAAAATAAATGTGGAGCCCCAGTTATGGGTCTACAACACAATGAAAGCCAGATATCCATCAAAGTAAGGAAAACCAAGCAAAGGGGTGTCTCCATTACAGAGATCACTAAATCCACCATATTAAGTGGCCCATATGTGAAGATCTCGCTTTTTTTAAAAGCTTTAAGGATGTGATGGGGAAAACCTAAGCCAGTTATCCATAGACAGACAGCTGTTACGGGGTGTTGCCCCTCATCAGTGCGGAGTAGGATTCTGGCTGCCGGGAGCAATGCCTCGGAGACCACCCAAACACAACAATAGCTGATCTCCTCAGGGAGACCAGCTACAAAAAGCACCGCTGAGCCACACTTAAGAGTCTAAACACAGCAATCCGAAATGCAAAATTCCCTGGGAAAATGGAATATGCAAAATAAATGTGGAGCCCCAGTTATGGGTCTACAACACAATGAAAGCCAGATATCCCTCAAAGGAAGGAAAACCAAGCAAAGGGGTGTCTCCATTACAGAGATCACCAAATCCACCATATTAAGTGGCCCCTATGTCAAGATCCCGCTTTTTTACAAGCTTGAAGGATGTGACGGGAAAAACCTAAGCCAGTTATCCATCCACAGACAGCTGTTTCGTTGTGTTGCCACTCATCAGTGCGGAGTAGGATTCTGGCTAACCGGGAGCAATGACTCGGAGACCACCCAAACACAACAATAGCTGATCTCCTCAGGGAGACCAGCTACAAAAACACCGCGGAGCCACACTTAAGAGTCTCAACACAGCAATCCGAAGTGCAAAATTTCTTGGGAAAAGGGAATATGCAAAGTAAATGTGGAGCACCAGTTATGGGTCTACAACACAATGAAAACCAAGCAAAGGGGTGTTTCAATTACAGAGATCACCAAATACACCATATTAAGTTGCCCCTATGTGAAGATCTCGCTTTTTTTAAAAGCTTTAAGGATGTGACGGGGAAAACCTAAGCCAGTTATCCATCCACAGACAGCTGTTTCGGGGTGTTGCCCCTCATCAGTGCGGAGTAGGATTCTGGCTAACCGGGAGCAATGCCTCGGAGACCAACCAAACACAACAATAGCTGATCTCCTCAGGGAGACCAAATACAAAAAACACCGCGGAGCCTCACTTATGAGTCTCAACACAGCAATCCGAAGTGCAAAGTTCCCTGGGAAAATGGAATATGCAAAATAAATGTGGAGCCCCAGTTATGGGTCTACAACACAATGAAAGCCAGATATCCCTCAAAGGAAGGAAAACCAAGCAAAGTGGTGTCTCCATTACAGAGATCACCAAATCCACCATATTAAGTGGCCCCTATGTCAAGATCCGCTTTTTTTACAAGCTTTAAGGATGTGACGGGGAAAACTTAAGCCAGTTATCCATCCACAGACAGCTGTTTCGTGGTGTTGCCACTCATCAGTGCAGAGTAGGATTCTGGCTAACCGGGAGCAATGCCTCGGAGACCACCCAAACACAACAATAGCTGATCTCCTCAGGGAGACCAGCTACAAAAACACAGCGGAGCCTCACTTAAGAGTCTCAACAAAGCAATCCGAAGTGCAAAGTTCCCTGGGAAAAGGGAATATGCAAAATAAATGTGGAGCCCCAGTTATGGGTCTACAACACAATGAAAGCCAGATATCCATCAAAGTAAGGAAAACCAAGCAAAGGGGTGTCTCCATTACAGAGATCACTAAATCCACCATATTAAGTGGCCCCTATGTGAAGATCTCGCTTTTTAAAAGCTTTAAGGATGTGATGGGGAAAACCTAAGCCAGTTATCCATAGACAGACAGCTGTTACGGGGTGTTGCCCCTCATCAGTGCGGAGTAGGATTCTGGCTGCCGGGAGCAATGCCTCGGAGACCACCCAAACACAACTATAGCTGATCTCCTCAGGGAGACCAGCTACAAAAACACTGCTGGAGCCTAACTTAAGAGTCTCAACACAGCAATCCGAAGTGCAAAGTTCCCTGGGAAAAGGGAATATGCAAAATAAATGTGGAGCCCCAGTTATGGGTCTACAACACAATGAAAGCCAGATATCCCTCAAAGGAAGGAAAAACAAGCAAAATGGTGTCTCCAGTACAAAGATCACCAATCCACCATATTAAGTGGCCCCTATGTCAAGATCCCGCTTTTTTTTACAAGCTTTATGGATGTGACGGGGAAAACCAAAGCCAGTTATCCATCCACAGACAGCTGTTTTGGGGTGTTGCCCCTCATCAGTGCGGAGTAGGATTCTGGCTAACCGGGAGCAATGCCTCGGAGACCACCCAAACACAACAATAGCTGATCTCCTCAGGGAGACCAGCTACAAAAAACACCGCAGAGCAACACTTAAGAGTCTAAACCCAGCAATCCGAAGTGCAAAATTACCTGGGAAAAGGGAATATGCAAAATAAATGTGGAGCCCCAGTTATGGGTCTACAACACAATGAAAGCCAGATATCCCTCAAAGGAAGGAAAACCAAGCAAAGGGGTGTCTCCATTACAGAGATCACCAAATCCACCATATTAAGTGGCCCCTATGTCAAGATCCCGCTTTTTTACAAGCTTTAAGGATGTGACGGGAAAACCTAAGCCAGTTATCCATCCACAGACAGCTGTTTCGTGGTGTTGCCACTCATCAGTGCGGAGTAGGATTCTGGCTAACCGGGAGCAATGCCTCGGAGACCACCCAAACACAACAATAGCTGATCTCCTCAGGGAGACCAGCTACAAAAACACCGCGGAGCCTCACTTAAGAGTCTCAACACAGCAATCCGAAGTGCAAAGTTCCCTGGGAAAAGGGAATATGCAAAATAAATGTGGAGCCCCAGTTATGGGTCTACAACACAATGAAAGCCAGATATCCCTCAAAGGAAGGAAAACCAAGCAAAGAGGTGTCTCCATTACAGAGATCACCAAATCCACCATATTAAGTGGCCCCTATGTCAAGATCCCGCTTTTTTACAAGCTTGAAGGATGTGACGGGAAAAACCTAAGCCAGTTATCCATCCACAGACAGCTGTTTCGGGGTGTTGCCCCTCATCAGTGCGGAGTAGGATTCTGGCTAACCGGGAGCAATGCCTCGGAGACCACCCAAACACAACAATAGCTGATCTCCTCAGGGAGACCAGCTACAAAAACACCGCGGAGCCTCACTTAAGAGTCTCAACACAGCAATCCGAAGTGCAAAGTTCCCTGGGAAAAGGGAATATGCAAAATAAATGTGGAGCCCCAGTTATGGGTCTACAACACAATGAAAGCCAGATATCCCTCAAAGGAAGGAAAACCAAGCAAAGGGGTGTCTCCATTACAGAGATCACCAAATCCACCATATTAAGTGGCCCCTATGTCAAGATCTCGCTTTTTACAAGCTTTAAGGATGTGACGGGGAAAACCTAAGCCAGTTATCCATCCACAGACAGCTGTTTCGGGGTGTTGCCCCTCATCAGTGCGGAGTAGGATTCTGGCTAACCGGGAGCAATGCCTCGGAGACCACCCAAACACAACAATAGCTGATCTCCTCAGGGAGACCAGCTACAAAAACACCGCTGAGCCTCACTTAAGAGTCTCAACACAGCAATCCGAAGTGCAAAGTTCCCTGGGAAAAGGGAATATGCAAAATAAATGTGGAGCCCCAGTTATGGGTCTACAACACAATGAAAGCCAGATATCCCTCAAAGGAAGGAAAACCAAGCAAAGGGGTGTCTCCATTACAGAGATCACCAAATCCACCATATTAAGTGGCCCCTATGTCAAGATCCCGCTTTTTTACAAGCTTTAAGGATGTGACGGGGAAAACCTAAGCCAGTTATCCATCCACAGACAGCTGTTTCGGGGTGTTGCCCCTCATCAGTGCGGAGTAGGATTCTGGCTAACCGGGAGCAATGCCTCGGAGACCACCCAAACACAACAATAGCTGATCTCCTCAGGGAGACCAGCTACAAAAACACTGCGGAGCCTACACTTAAGAGTCTCAACACAGCAATCCGAAGTGCAAAGTTCCCTGGGAAAAGGGAATATGCAAAATAAATGTGGAGCCCCAGTTATGGGTCTACAACACAATGAAAGCCAGATATCCCTCAAAGGAAGGAAAACCAAGCAAAGGGTGTCTCCATTACAGAGATCACCAAATCCACCATATTAAGTGGCCCCTATGTCAAGATCCCGCTTTTTTACAAGCTTTAAGGATGTGACGGGGAAAACCTAAGCCAGTTATCCATCCACAGACAGCTGTTTCGGGTGTTGCCCCTCATCAGTGCGGAGTAGGATTCTGGCTAACCGGGAGCAATGCCTCGGAGACCACCCAAACACAACAATAGCTGATCTCCTCAGGAGACCAGCTACAAAAAACTACCGCGGAGCCTCACTTAAGAGTCTCAACACAGCAATCCGAAGTGCAAAGTTCCCTGGGAAAAGGGAATATGCAAAATAAATGTGGAGCCCCAGTTATGGGTCTACAACACAATGAAAGCCAGATATCCCTCAAAGGAAGGAAAACCAAGCAAAGTGGTGTCTCCATTACAGAGATCACCAAATCCACCATATTAAGTGGCCCCTATGTCAAGATCCCGCTTTTTTACAAGCTTGAAGGATGTGACGGGAAAACCTAAGCCAGTTATCCATCCACAGACAGCTGTTTCGGGGTGTTGCCCCTCATCAGTGCGGAGTAGGATTCTGGCTAACCGGGAGCAATGCCTCGGAGACCACCCAAACACAACAATAGCTGATCTCCTCAGGGAGACCAGCTACAAAAACACAGCGGAGCCTCACTTAAGAGTCTCAACACAGCAATCCGAAGTGCAAAGTTCCCTGGGAAAAGGAATATGCAAAATAAATGTGGAGCCCCAGTTATGGGTCTACAACACAATGAAAGCCAGATATCCCTCAAAGGAAGGAAAACCAAGCAAAGGGTGTCTCCATTACAGAGATCACCAAATCCACCATATTAAGTGGCCCCTATGTCAAGATCCCGCTTTTTTACAAGCTTGAAGGATGTGACAGGGAAAACCTAAGCCAGTTATCCATCCACAGACAGCTGTTTCAGGGTGTTGCCCCTCATCAGTGCGGAGTAGGATTCTGGCTAACCGGGAGCAATGCCTCGGAGACCACCCAAACACAACAATAGCTGATCTCCTCAGGAGACCAGCTACAAAAAACTACTGCAGAGCCTCACTTAAGAGTCTCAACACAGCAATCCGAAGTGCAAAGTTCCCTGGGAAAAGGGAATATGCAAAATAAATGTGGAGCCCCAGTTATGGGTCTACAACACAATGAAAGCCAGATATCCCTCAAAGGAAGGAAAACCAAGCAAAGGGGTGTCTCCATTACAGAGATCACCAAATCCACCATATTAAGTGGCCCCTATGTCAAGATCCCGCTTTTTTACAAGCTTTAAGGATGTGACGGGGAAAACCTAAGCCAGTTATCCATCCACAGACAGCTGTTTCGAGGTGTTGCCCCTCATCAGTGCGGAGTAGGATTCTGGCTAACCGGGAGCAATGCCTCGGAGACCACCCAAACACAACAATAGCTGATCTCCTCAGGAGACCAGCTACAAAAACACCGCGGAGCCTCACTTAAGAGTCTCAACACAGCAATCCGAAGTGCAAAGTTCCCTGGGAAAAGGGAATATGCAAAATAAATGTGGAGCCCCAGTTATGGGTCTACAACACAATGAAAGCCAGATATCCCTCAAAGGAAGGAAAACCAAGCAAAGAGGTGTCTCCATTACAGAGATCACCAAATCCACCATATTAAGTGGCCCCTATGTCAAGATCCCGCTTTTTACAAGCTTTAAGGATGTGACGGGGAAAACCTAAGCCAGTTATCCATCCACAGACAGCTGTTTCGGGGTGTTGCCCCTCATCAGTGCGGAGTAGGATTCTGGCTAACCGGGAGCAATGCCTCGGAGACCACCCAAACACAACAATAGCTGATCTCCTCAGGGAGACCAGCTACAAAAACACTGCGGAGCCTCACTTAAGAGTCTCAACACAGCAATCCGAAGTGCAAAGTTCCCTGGGAAAAGGGAATATGCAAAATAAATGTGGAGCCCCAGTTATGGGTCTACAACACAATGAAAGCCAGATATCCCTCAAAGGAAGGAAAACCAAGCAAAGGGTGTCTCCATTACAGAGATCACCAAATCCACCATATTAAGTGGCCCCTATGTCAAGATCCCGCTTTTTTACAAGCTTTAAGGATGTGACGGGGAAAACCTAAGCCAGTTATCCATCCACAGACAGCTGTTTCGGGGTGTTGCCCCTCATCAGTGCGGAGTAGGATTCTGGCTAACCGGGAGCAATGCCTCGGAGACCACCCAAACACAACAATAGCTGATCTCCTCAGGAGACCAGCTACAAAAAACACTGCGGAGCCTCACTTAAGAGTCTCAACACAGCAATCCGAAGTGCAAAGTTCCCTGGGAAAAGGGAATATGCAAAATAAATGTGGAGCCCCAGTTATGGGTCTACAACACAATGAAAGCCAGATATCCCTCAAAGGAAGGAAAACCAAGCAAAGGGTGTCTCCATTACAGAGATCACCAAATCCACCATATTAAGTGGCCCCTATGTCAAGATCCCGCTTTTTTACAAGCTTTAAGGATGTGACAGGGAAAACCTAAGCCAGTTATCCATCCACAGACAGCTGTTTCGGGGTGTTGCCCCTCATCAGTGCGGAGTAGGATTCTGGCTAACCGGGAGCAATGCCTCGGAGACCACCCAAACACAACAATAGCTGATCTCCTCAGGGAGACCAGCTACAAAAACACCGCGGAGCCTCACTTAAGAGTCTCAACACAGCAATCCGAAGTGCAAAGTTCCCTGGGAAAAGGGAATATGCAAAATAAATGTGGAGCCCCAGTTATGGGTCTACAACACAATGAAAGCCAGATATCCCTCAAAGGAAGGAAAACCAAGCAAAGGGGTGTCTCCATTACAGAGATCACCAAATCCACCATATTAAGTGGCCCCTATGTCAAGATCCCGCTTTTTACAAGCTTTAAGGATGTGACGGGGAAAACCTAAGCCAGTTATCCATCCACAGACAGCTGTTTCGAGGTGTTGCCCCTCATCAGTGCGGAGTAGGATTCTGGCTAACCGGGAGCAATGCCTCGGAGACCACCCAAACACAACAATAGCTGATCTCCTCAGGAGACCAGCTACAAAAACACTGCGGAGCCTCACTTAAGAGTCTCAACACAGCAATCCGAAGTGCAAAGTTCCCTGGGAAAAGGGAATATGCAAAATAAATGTGGAGCCCCAGTTATGGGTCTACAACACAATGAAAGCCAGATATCCCTCAAAGGAAGGAAAACCAAGCAAAGGGTGTCTCCATTACAGAGATCACCAAATCCACCATATTAAGTGGCCCCTATGTCAAGATCTCGCTTTTTTTTACAAGCTTTAAGGATGTGACGGGAAAACCTAAGCCAGTTATCCATCCACAGACAGCTGTTTCGGGGTGTTGCCCCTCATCAGTGCGGAGTAGGATTCTGGCTAACCGGGAGCAATGCCTCGGAGACCACCCAAACACAACAATAGCTGATCTCCTCAGGGAGACCAGCTACAAAAACACCGCGGAGCCTCACTTAAGAGTCTCAACACAGCAATCCGAAGTGCAAAGTTCCCTGGGAAAAGGGAATATGCAAAATAAATGTGGAGCCCCAGTTATGGGTCTACAACACAATGAAAGCCAGATATCCCTCAAAGGAAGGAAAACCAAGCAAGGGGTGTCTCCATTACAGAGATCACCAAATCCACCATATTAAGTGGCCCCTATGTCAAGATCCCGCTTTTTTACAAGCTATAAGGATGTGACGGGGAAAACCTAAGCCAGTTATCCATCCACAGACAGCTGTTTCGAGGTGTTGCCCCTCATCAGTGCGGAGTAGGATTCTGGCTAACCTGGAGCAATGCCTCGGAGACCACCCAAACACAACAATAGCTGATCTCCTCAGGGAGACCAGCTACAAAAAACACTGCAGAGCCTCACTTAAGAGTCTCAACACAGCAATCCGAAGTGCAAAGTTCCCTGGGAAAAGGAATATGCAAAATAAATGTGGAGCCCCAGTTATGGGTCTACAACACAATGAAAGCCAGATATCCCTCAAAGGAAGGAAAACCAAGCAAAGGGTGTCTCCATTACAGAGATCACCAAATCCACCATATTAAGTGGCCCCTATGTCAAGATCCGCTTTTTTACAAGCTTTAAGGATGTGACAGGGAAAACCTAAGCCAGTTATCCATCCACAGACAGCTGTTTCGAGGTGTTGCCCCTCATCAGTGCGGAGTAGGATTCTGGCTAACCGGGAGCAATGCCTCGGAGACCACCCAAACACAACAATAGCTGATCTCCTCAGGGAGACCAGCTACAAAAACACTGCGGAGCCTCACTTAGAGTCTCAACACAGCAATCCGAAGTGCAAAGTTCCCTGGGAAAAGGGAATATGCAAAATAAATGTGGAGCCCCAGTTATGGGTCTACAACACAATGAAAGCCAGATATCCCTCAAAGGAAGGAAAACCAAGCAAAGTGGTGTCTCCATTACAGAGATCACCAAATCCACCATATTAAGTGGCCCCTATGTCAAGATCCGCTTTTTTACAAGCTTTAAGGATGTGACGGGGAAAACCTAAGCCAGTTATCCATCCACAGACAGCTGTTTCGAGGTGTTGCCCCTCATCAGTGCGGAGTAGGATTCTGGCTAACCGGGAGCAATGCCTCGGAGACCACCCAAACACAACAATAGCTGATCTCCTCAGGGAGACCAGCTACAAAAAACTACAGCGGAGCCTCACTTAAGAGTCTCAACACAGCAATCCGAAGTGCAAAGTTCCCTGGGAAAAGGGAATATGCAAAATAAATGTGGAGCCCCAGTTATGGGTCTACAACACAATGAAAGCCAGATATCCCTCAAAGGAAGGAAAACCAAGCAAGGGGTGTCTCCATTACAGAGATCACCAAATCCACCATATTAAGTGGCCCCTATGTCAAGATCCCGCTTTTTTACAAGCTTTAAGGATGTGACAGGGAAAACCTAAGCCAGTTATCCATCCACAGACAGCTGTTTCGAGGTGTTGCCCCTCATCAGTGCGGAGTAGGATTCTGGCTAACCGGGAGCAATGCCTCGGAGACCACCCAAACACAACAATAGCTGATCTCCTCAGGGAGACCAGCTACAAAAAACACCGCGGAGCCTCACTTAAGAGTCTCAACACAGCAATCCGAAGTGCAAAGTTCCCTGGGAAAAGGGAATATGCAAAATAAATGTGGAGCCCCAGTTATGGGTCTACAACACAATGAAAGCCAGATATCCCTCAAAGGAAGGAAAACCAAGCAAAATGGTGTCTCCATTACAGAGATCACCAAATCCACCATATTAAGTGGCCACTATGTCAAGATCCGCTTTTTTACAAGCTTTAAGGATGTGACAGGGAAAACCTAAGCCAGTTATCCATCCACAGACAGCTGTTTCGAGGTGTTGCCCCTCATCAGTGCGGAGTAGGATTCTGGCTAACCGGGAGCAATGCCTCGGAGACCACCCAAACACAACAATAGCTGATCTCCTCAGGAGACCAGCTACAAAAAGCTACAGCGGAGCCTCACTTAAGAGTCTCAACACAGCAATCCGAAGTGCAAAGTTCCCTGGGAAAAGGAATATGCAAAATAAATGTGGAGCCCCAGTTATGGGTCTACAACACAATGAAAGCCAGATATCCCTCAAAGGAAGGAAAACCAAGCAAGGGGTGTCTCCATTACAGAGATCACCAAATCCACCATATTAAGTGGCCCCTATGTCAAGATCCCGCTTTTTTACAAGCTTTAAGGATGTGACGGGGAAAACCTAAGCCAGTTATCCATCCACAGACAGCTGTTTCGAGGTGTTGCCCCTCATCAGTGCGGAGTAGGATTCTGGCTAACCGGGAGCAATGCCTCGGAGACCACCCAAACACAACAATAGCTGATCTCCTCAGGAGACCAGCTACAAAAACACAGCGGAGCCTCACTTAAGAGTCTCAACACAGCAATCCGAAGTGCAAAGTTCCCTGGGAAAGGGAATATGCAAAATAAATGTGGAGCCCCAGTTATGGGTCTACAACACAATGAAAGCCAGATATCCCTCAAAGGAAGGAAAACCAAGCAAAGAGGTGTCTCCATTACAGAGATCACCAAATCCACCATATTAAGTGGCCCTATGTCAAGATCCGCTTTTTTACAAGCTTTAAGGATGTGACGGGAAAACCTAAGCCAGTTATCCATCCACAGACAGCTGTTTCGGGTGTTGCCCCTCATCAGTGCGGAGTAGGATTCTGGCTAACCGGGAGCAATGCCTCGGAGACCACCCAAACACAACAATAGCTGATCTCCTCAGGAGACCAGCTACAAAAACTACAGCGGAGCCTCACTTAAGAGTCTCAACACAGCAATCCGAAGTGCAAAGTTCCCTGGGAAAAGGGAATATGCAAAATAAATGTGGAGCCCCAGTTATGGGTCTACAACACAATGAAAGCCAGATATCCCTCAAAGGAAGGAAAACCAAGCAAAGGGGTGTCTCCATTACAGAGATCACCAAATCCACCATATTAAGTGGCCCCTATGTCAAGATCCCGCTTTTTTACAAGCTTTAAGGATGTGACGGGGAAAACCTAAGCCAGTTATCCATCCACAGACAGCTGTTTCGAGGTGTTGCCCCTCATCAGTGCGGAGTAGGATTCTGGCTAACCGGGAGCAATGCCTCGGAGACCACCCAAACACAACAATAGCTGATCTCCTCAGGAGACCAGCTACAAAAAACTACAGCGGAGCCTCACTTAAGAGTCTCAACACAGCAATCCGAAGTGCAAAGTTCCCTGGGAAAAGGGAATATGCAAAATAAATGTGGAGCCCCAGTTATGGGTCTACAACACAATGAAAGCCAGATATCCCTCAAAGGAAGGAAAACCAAGCAAAGTGGTGTCTCCATTACAGAGATCACCAAATCCACCATATTAAGTGGCCCCTATGTCAAGATCCGCTTTTTTACAAGCTTTAAGGATGTGACGGGAAAACCTAAGCCAGTTATCCATCCACAGACAGCTGTTTCGGGGTGTTGCCCCTCATCAGTGCGGAGTAGGATTCTGGCTAACCGGGAGCAATGCCTCGGAGACCACCCAAACACAACAATAGCTGATCTCCTCAGGAGACCAGCTACAAAAAGCACCGCGGAGCCTCACTTAAGAGTCTCAACACAGCAATCCGAAGTGCAAAGTTCCCTGGGAAAAGGGAATATGCAAAATAAATGTGGAGCCCCAGTTATGGGTCTACAACACAATGAAAGCCAGATATCCCTCAAAGGAAGGAAAACCAAGCAAAGGGGTGTCTCCATTACAGAGATCACCAAATCCACCATATTAAGTGGCCCCTATGTCAAGATCCGCTTTTTACAAGCTTTAAGGATGTGACAGGAAAACCTAAGCCAGTTATCCATCCACAGACAGCTGTTTCGAGGTGTTGCCCCTCATCAGTGCGGAGTAGGATTCTGGCTAACCGGGAGCAATGCCTCGGAGACCACCCAAACACAACAATAGCTGATCTCCTCAGGAGACCAGCTACAAAAACACAGCGGAGCCTCACTTAAGAGTCTCAACACAGCAATCCGAAGTGCAAAGTTCCCTGGGAAAGGGAATATGCAAAATAAATGTGGAGCCCCAGTTATGGGTCTACAACACAATGAAAGCCAGATATCCCTCAAAGGAAGGAAAACCAAGCAAAGTGGTGTCTCCATTACAGAGATCACCAAATCCACCATATTAAGTGGCCCCTATGTCAAGATCCGCTTTTTTACAAGCTTTAAGGATGTGACGGGGAAAACCTAAGCCAGTTATCCATCCACAGACAGCTGTTTCGAGGTGTTGCCCCTCATCAGTGCGGAGTAGGATTCTGGCTAACCGGGAGCAATGCCTCGGAGACCACCCAAACACAACAATAGCTGATCTCCTCAGGAGACCAGCTACAAAAAACACAGCGGAGCCTCACTTAAGAGTCTCAACACAGCAATCCGAAGTGCAAAGTTCCCTGGGAAAAGGAATATGCAAAATAAATGTGGAGCCCCAGTTATGGGTCTACAACACAATGAAAGCCAGATATCCCTCAAGGAAGGAAAACCAAGCAAAGGGTGTCTCCATTACAGAGATCACCAAATCCACCATATTAAGTGGCCCCTATGTCAAGATCCGCTTTTTTACAAGCTTTAAGGATGTGACAGGGAAAACCTAAGCCAGTTATCCATCCACAGACAGCTGTTTCGAGGTGTTGCCCCTCATCAGTGCGGAGTAGGATTCTGGCTAACCGGGAGCAATGCCTCGGAGACCACCCAAACACAACAATAGCTGATCTCCTCAGGAGACCAGCTACAAAAAACACTGCGGAGCCTCACTTAAGAGTCTCAACACAGCAATCCGAGGTGCAAAGTTCCCTGGGAAAAGGAATATGCAAAATAAATGTGGAGCCCCAGTTATGGGTCTACAACACAATGAAAGCCAGATATCCCTCAAAGGAAGGAAAACCAAGCAAGGGGTGTCTCCATTACAGAGATCACCAAATCCACCATATTAAGTGGCCCCTATGTCAAGATCCGCTTTTTACAAGCTTTAAGGATGTGACAGGGAAAACCTAAGCCAGTTATCCATCCACAGACAGCTGTTTCGAGGTGTTGCCCCTCATCAGTGCGGAGTAGGATTCTGGCTAACCGGGAGCAATGCCTCGGAGACCACCCAAACACAACAATAGCTGATCTCCTCAGGGAGACCAGCTACAAAAAACACCGCGGAGCCTCACTTAAGAGTCTCAACACAGCAATCCGAAGTGCAAAGTTCCCTGGGAAAAGGAATATGCAAAATAAATGTGGAGCCCCAGTTATGGGTCTACAACACAATGAAAGCCAGATATCCCTCAAAGGAAGGAAAACCAAGCAAAGGGTGTCTCCATTACAGAGATCACCAAATCCACCATATTAAGTGGCCCCTATGTCAAGATCCCGCTTTTTACAAGCTTTAAGGATGTGACGGGGAAAACCTAAGCCAGTTATCCATCCACAGACAGCTGTTTCGAGGTGTTGCCCCTCATCAGTGCGGAGTAGGATTCTGGCTAACCGGGAGCAATGCCTCGGAGACCACCCAAACACAACAATAGCTGATCTCCTCAGGAGACCAGCTACAAAAACACACGGAGCCTCACTTAAGAGTCTCAACACAGCAATCCGAGTGCAAAGTTCCCTGGGAAAAGGAATATGCAAAATAAATGTGGAGCCCCAGTTGTGGGTCTACAACACAATGAAAGCCAGATATCCCTCAAAGGAAGGAAAACCAAGCAAAGGGGTGTCTCCATTACAGAGATCACCAAATCCACCATATTAAGTGGCCCCTATGTCAAGATCCCGCTTTTTACAAGCTTTAAGGATGTGACGGGGAAAACCTAAGCCAGTTATCCATCCACAGACAGCTGTTTCGAGGTGTTGCCCCTCATCAGTGCGGAGTAGGATTCTGGCTAACCGGGAGCAATGCCTCGGAGACCACCCAAACACAACAATAGCTGATCTCCTCAGGGAGACCAGCTACAAAAAACACTGCGGAGCCTCACTTAAGAGTCTCAACACAGCAATCCGAAGTGCAAAGTTCCCTGGGAAAAGGAATATGCAAAATAAATGTGGAGCCCCAGTTATGGGTCTACAACACAATGAAAGCCAGATATCCCTCAAAGGAAGGAAAACCAAGCAAAGGGGTGTCTCCATTACAGAGATCACCAAATCCACCATATTAAGTGGCCACTATGTCAAGATCCGCTTTTTTTACAAGCTTTAAGGATGTGACAGGGAAAACCTAAGCCAGTTATCCATCCACAGATAGCTGTTTCGGGGTGTTGCCCCTCATCAGTGCGGAGTAGGATTCTGGCTAACCGGGAGCAATGCCTCGGAGACCACCCAAACACAACAATAGCTGATCTCCTCAGGAGACCAGCTACAAAAAACACCGCGGAGCCTCACTTAAGAGTCTCAACACAGCAATCCGAAGTGCAAAGTTCCCTGGGAAAAGGGAATATGCAAAATAAATGTGGAGCCCCAGTTATGGGTCTACAACACAATGAAAGCCAGATATCCCTCAAAGGAAGGAAAACCAAGCAAAGGGTGTCTCCATTACAGAGATCACCAAATCCACCATATTAAGTGGCCCCTATGTCAAGATCCGCTTTTTTACAAGCTATAAGGATGTGACGGGGAAAACCTAAGCCAGTTATCCATCCACAGACAGCTGTTTCAGGGTGTTGCCCCTCATCAGTGCGGAGTAGGATTCTGGCTAACCGGGAGCAATGCCTCGGAGACCACCCAAACACAACAATAGCTGATCTCCTCAGGGAGACCAGCTACAAAAAACACCGCGGAGCCTCACTTAAGAGTCTCAACACAGCAATCCGAAGTGCAAAGTTCCCTGGGAAAAGGGAATATGCAAAATAAATGTGGAGCCCCAGTTATGGGTCTACAACACAATGAAAGCCAGATATCCCTCAAAGGAAGGAAAACCAAGCAAAGGGTGTCTCCATTACAGAGATCACCAAATCCACCATATTAAGTGGCCCCTATGTCAAGATCCCGCTTTTTACAAGCTTTAAGGATGTGACAGGGAAAACCTAAGCCAGTTATCCATCCACAGACAGCTGTTTCGGGGTGTTGCCCCTCATCAGTGCGGAGTAGGATTCTGGCTAACCGGGAGCAATGCCTCGGAGACCACCCAAACACAACAATAGCTGATCTCCTCAGGAGACCAGCTACAAAAACACTGCGGAGCCTCACTTAAGAGTCTCAACACAGCAATCCGAAGTGCAAAGTTCCCTGGGAAAAGGGAATATGCAAAATAAATGTGGAGCCCCAGTTATGGGTCTACAACACAATGAAAGCCAGATATCCCTCAAAGGAAGGAAAACCAAGCAAAGAGGTGTCTCCATTACAGAGATCACCAAATCCACCATATTAAGTGGCCCCTATGTCAAGATCCGCTTTTTTACAAGCTTTAAGGATGTGACGGGGAAAACCTAAGCCAGTTATCCATCCACAGACAGCTGTTTCGAGGTGTTGCCCCTCATCAGTGCGGAGTAGGATTCTGGCTAACCGGGAGCAATGCCTCGGAGACCACCCAAACACAACAATAGCTGATCTCCTCAGGAGACCAGCTACAAAAACACTGCGGAGCCTCACTTAAGAGTCTCAACACAGCAATCCGAAGTGCAAAGTTCCCTGGGAAAAGGGAATATGCAAAATAAATGTGGAGCCCCAGTTATGGGTCTACAACACAATGAAAGCCAGATATCCCTCAAAGGAAGGAAAACCAAGCAAAGTGGTGTCTCCATTACAGAGATCACCAAATCCACCATATTAAGTGGCCCCTATGTCAAGATCCGCTTTTTTACAAGCTTTAAGGATGTGACAGGGAAAACCTAAGCCAGTTATCCATCCACAGACAGCTGTTTCGAGGTGTTGCCCCTCATCAGTGCGGAGTAGGATTCTGGCTAACCGGGAGCAATGCCTCGGAGACCACCCAAACACAACAATAGCTGATCTCCTCAGGGAGACCAGCTACAAAAAACACCAGCGGAGCCTCACTTAAGAGTCTCAACACAGCAATCCGAAGTGCAAAGTTCCCTGGGAAAAGGGAATATGCAAAATAAATGTGGAGCCCCAGTTATGGGTCTACAACACAATGAAAGCCAGATATCCCTCAAAGGAAGGAAAACCAAGCAAAGGGGTGTCTCCATTACAGAGATCACCAAATCCACCATATTAAGTGGCCCCTATGTCAAGATCCCGCTTTTTTACAAGCTTTAAGGATGTGACGGGGAAAACCTAAGCCAGTTATCCATCCACAGACAGCTGTTTCGAGGTGTTGCCCCTCATCAGTGCGGAGTAGGATTCTGGCTAACCGGGAGCAATGCCTCGGAGACCACCCAAACACAACAATAGCTGATCTCCTCAGGAGACCAGCTACAAAAACACTGCATGGAGCCTCACTTAGAGTCTCAACACAGCAATCCGAAGTGCAAAGTTCCCTGGGAAAAGGGAATATGCAAAATAAATGTGGAGCCCCAGTTATGGGTCTACAACACAATGAAAGCCAGATATCCCTCAAAGGAAGGAAAACCAAGCAAAGGGTGTCTCCATTACAGAGATCACCAAATCCACCATATTAAGTGGCCCCTATGTCAAGATCCCGCTTTTTACAAGCTTTAAGGATGTGACGAGGAAAACCTAAGCCAGTTATCCATCCACAGACAGCTGTTTCGGGGTGTTGCCCCTCATCAGTGCGGAGTAGGATTCTGGCTAACCGGGAGCAATGCCTCGGAGACCACCCAAACACAACAATAGCTGATCTCCTCAGGGAGACCAGCTACAAAAACTACCGCGGAGCCTCACTTAAGAGTCTCAACACAGCAATCCGAAGTGCAAAGTTCCTGGGAAAAGGGAATATGCAAAATAAATGTGGAGCCCCAGTTATGGGTCTACAACACAATGAAAGCCAGATATCCCTCAAAGGAAGGAAAACCAAGCAAAGGGGTGTCTCCATTACAGAGATCACCAAATCCACCATATTAAGTGGCCCCTATGTCAAGATCCCGCTTTTTACAAGCTTTAAGGATGTGACAGGGAAAACCTAAGCCAGTTATCCATCCACAGACAGCTGTTTCGGGGTGTTGCCCCTCATCAGTGCGGAGTAGGATTCTGGCTAACCGGGAGCAATGCCTCGGAGACCACCCAAACACAACAATAGCTGATCTCCTCAGGGAGACCAGCTACAAAAACACCGCGGAGCCTCACTTAAGAGTCTCAACACAGCAATCCGAAGTGCAAAGTTCCCTGGGAAAAGGGAATATGCAAAATAAATGTGGAGCCCCAGTTATGGGTCTACAACACAATGAAAGCCAGATATCCCTCAAAGGAAGGAAAAC
>JAKVIS010003002.1:0-19425 GCA_033119425.1 Bufotes viridis | reverse complement strand
ACACTGAGCGTGTCACAATGGAACCCTTCAGCATACATGGATGATGACATCACAATGGACCCTTGCTGTTTTCCCTCCCTGGCAGCAGCTATGATGCTTCATTCTTCAGTCAGGTGTGGATCCATGCACCTCAACAGGTAAGGGCACCAATCAACAGGTAAGGGCACGTTTTGTGTAGTGTCAAACGAAGGTGTCAGATTATGAAAGATTTGTTTGAGGGAACAAGTGGCGCTTCTGTGCAGATTGGAATACTGTCCAGCATCTATTAGCAAGCCCAGAACACAAAAGCCTTCTTAACTGTTCCTGATGGTATGGGAAAACTGAACTCTTAGATTAACCTCGTTACTCGCTTTCTCAACACAGGAATATAAAGCGGCCACCGACAAAGCTAAGCGCTTTTCTGTTTCTTGCTTTTTGTCGCTGAAATGCAGGTGCAGTTCAGCTTAGCTTCTGCAACTCACCACCTCTCATGAGATACCATACCTTTATGCATTTTTGGAGTTGGCAGAATGAGGATGCACCAGCCTGTCCAATCAAAGTTCTGTGCTAGCACTAAATTAACTTAGCACCTCTGTAACTGAGCTACATGCTGCAGGAATCGAAAAGCAGATTCCAACCCAGTATTTTAATGCAGCTATAGTGAAAAGTGCTCATAAACTAGGTTTTCTCCTTGCTGACTTCTGTGGTTGCAATACAAACCCTTGCCAACATTTCTTATTCATTGAAATGACAACTGTGTTTAACTGCAAATCAAAATGGCTGCCTCCAGAAAATCAATATGGCAGCCTCCATAAAAATTTCAATAGACGGAACACTGAGCGTGTCACAATGGAACCCTTCAGCATACATGGATGATGACATCACAACAGACCCTTGCTGTTTTCTCCCTGGCAGCAGCCATGATGCTTCATTCTTCAGTCAGGTGTGGATCCATGCACCTCAACAGGTAAGGGCACCAATCAACAGGTAAGGGCATCGCTTTTGTGAGCGTCAAACGAAGGTGTCAGATTATGAAAGATTTGTTTGAGGGAACTAGTGGCGCTTCTGTGCAGATTGGAATACTGTCCAGCATCTATTAGCAAGCCCAGAACACAAAAGCCTTCTTAACTGTTCCTGATGGTATGGAAAACTGAACTCTTAGATTAACCCTCGTTACTCGCTTCTCAACACAGGAATATAAAGCTGCCACCGACAAAGCTAAGCCTTTTCTGTTTCTTGCTTTTTGGCCGCTGAAATGCAGGTGCAGTTCAGCTTAGCTTCTGCAACTCACCACCTCTCATGAGATACCATACCTTTATGCATTTTTGGAGTTGGCAGAATGAGGATGCACCAGCCTGTCCAATCAAAGTTCTGTGCTAGCACTAAATTAACTTAGCACCTCTGTAACTGAGCTACATGCTGCAGGAATCCAAAAGCAGATTCCAACCCAGTATTTTAATGCAGCTATAGTGAAAAGTGCTCATAAACTAGGTTTTCTCCTTGCTGACTTCTGTGGTTGCAATCCAATCCCTTGCCAACATTTCTTATTCATTGAAATGACAACTGTGTTTAACTGCAAATCAAAATGGCTGCCTCCAGAAAATCAATATGGCAGCCTCCATAAAATTTCAATAGACGGAACACTGAGCGTGTCACAATGGAACCCTTCAGCATACATGGATGATGACATCACAATGGACCCTTGCTGTTTTCTCTCCCTGGCAGCAGCCATGATGCTTCATTCTTCAGTCAGGTGTGATCCATGCACCTCAACAGGTAAGGGCACCAATCAACAGGTAAGGGCACGTTTTTGTGTGTGTCAAACAAAGGTGTCAGATTATGAAAGATTTGTTTGAGGGAACTAGTGGCGCTTCTGTGCAGATTGGAATACTGTCCAGCGCCTATTAGCAAGCCCAGAACACAAAAGCCTTCTTAACTGTTCCTGATGGTATGGAAAACTGAACTCTTAGATTAACCTCGTTACTCGCTTCTCAACACAGGAATATAAAGCGGCCACCGACAAAGCTAAGCTTTTTCTGTTTCTTGCTTTTTGGTCAGCTGAAATGCAGGTGCAGTTCAGCTTAGCTTCTGCAACTCACCACCTCTCATGAGATACCATACCTTTTATGCATTTTTGGAGTTGGCAGAATGAGGATGCACCAGCCTGTCCAATCAAAGTTCTGTGCTAGCACTAAATTAACTTAGCACCTCTGTAACTGAGCTACATGCTGCAGGAATCCAAAAGCAGATTCCAACCCAGTATTTTAATGCAGCTATAGTGAAAAGTGCTCATAAACTAGGTTTTCTCCTTGCTGACTTCTGTGGTTGCAATCCAATCCCTTGCCAACATTTCTTATTCATTGAAATGACAACTGTGTTTAACTGCAAATCAAAATGGCTGCCTCCAGAAAATCAATATGGCAGCCTCCATAAAAATTTCAATAGACGGAACACTGAGCGTGTCACAATGGAACCCTTCAGCATACATGGATGATGACATCACAATGGACCCTTGCTGTTTTCCTCCCTGGCAGCAGCCATGATGCTTCATTCTTCAGTCAGGTGTGGATCCATGCACCTCAACAGGTAAGGGCACCAATCAACAGGTAAGGGCACGTTTTTGTGTGTGTCAAACGAAGGTCTCAGCTTATGAAAGATTTGTTTGAGGGAACAAGTGGCGCTTCTGTGCAGATTGGAATACTGTCCAGCATCTATTAGCAAGCCCAGAACACAAAAGCCTTCTTAACTGTTCCTGATGGTATGGAAAACTGAACTCTTAGATTAACCCTCGTTACTCGCTTTCTCAACACAGGAATATAAAGCTGCCACCGACAAAGCTAAGCCTTTTCTGTTTCTTGCTTTTTGGCCGCTGAAATGCAGGTGCAGTTCAGCTTAGCTTCTGCAACTCACCACCTCTCATGAGATACCATACCTTTTATGCATTTTTGGAGTTGGCAGAATGAGGATGCACCAGCCTGTCCAATCAAAGTTCTGTGCTAGCACTAAATTAACTTAGCACCTCTGTAACTGAGCTACATGCTGCAGGAATCCAAAAGCAGATTCCAACCCAGTATTTTAATGCAGCTATAGTGAAAAGTGCTCATAAACTAGGTTTTCTCCTTGCTGACTTCTGTGGTTGCAATCCAAACCCTTGCCAACATTTCTTATTCATTGAAATGACAACTGTGTTTAACTGCAAATCAAAATGGCTGCCTCCAGAAAATCAATATGGCAGCCTCCATAAAAATTTCAATAGACGGAACACTGAGCGTGTCACAATGGAACCCTTCAGCATACATGGATGATGACATCACAATGGACCCTTGCTGTTTTCCTCCCTGGCAGCAGCCATGATGCTTCATTCTTCAGTCAGGTGTGGATCCATGCACCTCAACAGGTAAGGGCACCAATCAACAGGTAAGGGCACGTTTTTGTAGTGTGCCAAACGAAGGTGTCAGATTATGAAAGATTTGTTTGAGGGAACTAGTGGCGCTTCTGTGCAGATTGGAATACTGTCCAGCGTCTATTAGCAAGCCCAGAACACAAAAGCCTTCTTAACTGTTCCTGATGGTATGGAAAACTGAACTCTTAGATTAACCCTCGTTACTCGCTTTCTCAACACAGGAATATAAAGCGGCCACTGACAAAGCTAAGCCTTTTCTGTTTCTTGCTTTTTGGCCGCTGAAATGCAGGTGCAGTTCAGCTTAGCTTCTGCAACTCACCACCTCTCATGAGATACCATACCTTTATGCATTTTTGGAGTTGGCAGAATGAGGATGCACCAGCCTGTCCAATCAAAGTTCTGTGCTAGCACTAAATTAACTTAGCACCTCTGTAACTGAGCTACATGCTGCAGGAATCCAAAAGCAGATTCCAACCCAGTATTTTAATGCAGCTATAGTGAAAAGTGCTCATAAACTAGGTTTTCTCCTTGCTGACTTCTGTGGTTGCAATCCAATCCCTTGCCAACATTTCTTATTCATTGAAATGACAACTGTGTTTAACTGCAAATCAAAATGGCTGCCTCCAGAAAATCAATATGGCAGCCTCCATAAAATTTCAATAGACGGAACACTGAGCGTGTCACAATGGAACCCTTCAGCATACATGGATGATGACATCACAATGGACCCTTGCTGTTTTCCTCCCTGGCAGCAGCCATGATGCTTCATTCTTCAGTCAGGTGTGGATCCATGCACCTCAACAGGTAAGGGCACCAATCAACAGGTAAGGGCACGTTTTGTGTGCGTCAAACGAAGGTGTCAGATTATGAAAGATTTGTTTGAGGGAACTAGTGGCGCTTCTGTGCAGATTGGAATACTGTCCAGCATCTATTAGCAAGCCCAGAACACAAAAGCCTTCTTAACTGTTCCTGATGGTATGGAAAACTGAACTCTTAGATTAACCCTCGTTACTCGCTTCTCAACACAGGAATATAAAGCGGCCACCGACAAAGCTAAGCCTTTTCTGTTTCTTGCTTTTTGGCCGCTGAAATGCAGGTGCAGTTCAGCTTAGCTTCTGCAACTCACCACCTCTCATGAGATACCATACCTTTTATGCATTTTTGAGTTGGCAGAATGAGGATGCACCAGCCTGTCCAATCAAAGTTCTGTGCTAGCACTAAATTAACTTAGCACCTCTGTAACTGAGCTACATGCTGCAGGAATCTAAAAGCAGATTCCAACCCAGTATTTTAATGCAGCTATAGTGAAAAGTGCTCATAAACTAGGTTTCTCCTTGCTGACTTCTGTGGTTGCAATCCAAACCCTTGCCAACATTTCTTATTCATTGAAATGACAACTGTGTTTAACTGCAAATCAAAATGGCTGCCTCCAGAAAATCAATATGGCAGCCTCCATAAAAATTTCAATAGACGGAACACTGAGCGTGTCACAATGGAACCCTTCAGCATACATGGATGATGACATCACAATGGACCCTTGCTGTTTTCCTCCCTGGCAGCAGCCATGATGCTTCATTCTTCAGTCAGGTGTGGATCCATGCACCTCAACAGGTAAGGGCACCAATCAACAGGTAAGGGCACGTTTTTGTGTGCGCCAAACGAAGGTGTCAGATTATGAAAGATTTGTTTGAGGGAACTAGTGGCGCTTCTGTGCAGATTGGAATACTGTCCAGCATCTATTAGCAAGCCCAGAACACAAAAGCCTTCTTAACTGTTCCTGATGGTATGGAAAACTGAACTCTTAGATTAACCCTCGTTACTCGCTTCTCAACACAGGAATATAAAGCGGCCACTGACAAAGCTAAGCCTTTTCTGTTTCTTGCTTTTTGGCCGCTGAAATGCAGGTGCAGTTCAGCTTAGCTTCTGCAACTCACCACCTCTCATGAGATACCATACCTTTTATGCATTTTTGGAGTTGGCAGAATGAGGATGCACCAGCCTGTCCAATCAAAGTTCTGTGCTAGCACTAAATTAACTTAGCACCTCTGTAACTGAGCTACATGCTGCAGGAATCCAAAAGCAGATTCCAACCCAGTATTTTAATGCAGCTATAGTGAAAAGTGCTCATAAACTAGGTTTTCTCCTTGCTGACTTCTGTGGTTGCAATCCAATCCCTTGCCAACATTTCTTATTCATTGAAATGACAACTGTGTTTAACTGCAAATCAAAATGGCTGCCTCCAGAAAATCAATATGGCAGCCTCCATAAAAATTTCAATAGACGGAACACTGAGCGTGTCACAATGGAACCCTTCAGCATACATGGATGATGACATCACAATAGACCCTTGCTGTTTTCCTCCCTGGCAGCAGCCATGATGCTTCATTCTTCAGTCAGGTGTGGATCCATGCACCTCAACAGGTAAGGGCACCAATCAACAGGTAAGGGCACGTTTTTGTGTGCGCCAAACGAAGGTGTCAGATTATGAAAGATTTGTTTGAGGGAACAAGTGGCGCTTCTGTGCAGATTGGAATACTGTCCAGCGCTCTATTAGCAAGCCCAGAACACAAAAGCCTTCTTAACTGTTCCTGATGGTATGGAAAACTGAACTCTTAGATTAACCCTCGTTACTCGCTTCTCAACACAGGATTATAAAGCGGCCACTGACAAAGCTAAGCCTTTTCTGTTTCTTGCTTTTTGGCCGCTGAAATGCAGGTGCAGTTCAGCTTAGCTTCTGCAACTCACCACCTCTCATGAGATACCATACCTTTTATGCATTTTTGGAGTTGGCAGAATGAGGATGCACCAGCCTGTCCAATCAAAGTTCTGTGCTAGCACTAAATGAACTTAGCACCTCTGTAACTGAGCTACATGCTGCAGGAATCCAAAAGCAGATTCCAACCCAGTATTTTAATGCAGCTATAGTGAAAAGTGCTCATAAACTAGGTTTTCTCCTTGCTGACTTCTGTGGTTGCAATCCAAACCCTTGCCAACATTTCTTATTCATTGAAATGACAGCTGTGTTTAACTGCAAATCAAAATGGCAGCCTCCAGAAAATAAATATGGCAGCCTCCATAAAAATTTCAATAGACAGAACACTGAGCGTGTCACAATGGAACCCTTCAGCATACATGGATGATGACATCACAATAGACCCTTGCTGTTTTCCTCCCTGGCAGCAGCCATGATGTTTCATTCTTCAGTCAGGTGTGGATCCATGCACCTCAACAGGTAAGGGCACCAATCAACAGGTAAGGGCACGTTTTTGTGTGTGTCAAACGAAGGTCTCAGCTTATGAAAGATTTGTTTGAGGGAACAAGTGGCGCTTCTGTGCAGATTGGAATACTGTCCAGCATCTATTAGCAAGCCCAGAACACAAAAGCCTTCTTAACTGTTCCTGATGGTATGGAAAACTGAACTCTTAGATTAACCCTCGTTACTCGCTTCTCAACACAGGAATATAAAGCGGCCACCGACAAAGCTAAGCCTTTTCTGTTTCTTGCTTTTTGGCCGCTGAAATGCAGGTGCAGTTCAGCTTAACTTCTGCAACTCACCACCTCTCATGAGATACCATACCTTTATGCATTTTTGGAGTTGGCAGAATGAGGATGCACCAGCCTGTCCAATCAAAGTTCTGTGCTAGAACTAAATTAACTTAGCACCTCTGTAACTGAGCTACATGCTGCAGGAATCAAAAAGCAGATTCCAACCCAGTATTTTAATGCAGCTATAGTGAAAAGTGCTCATAAACTAGGTTTTCTCCTTGCTGACTTCTGTGGTTGCAATCCAAACCCTTGCCAACATTTCTTATTCATTGAAATGACAACTGTGTTTAACTGCAAATCAAAATGGCTGCCTCCAGAAAATCAATATGGCAGCCTCCATAAAAATTTCAATAGACGGAACACTGAGCGTGTCACAATGGAACCCTTCAGCATACATGGATGATGACATCACAATAGACCCTTGCTGTTTTCCTCCCTGGCAGCAGCCATGATGCTTCATTCTTCAGTCAGGTGTGGATCCATGCACCTCAACAGGTAAGGGCACCAATCAACAGGTAAGGGCACGTTTTTGTGTGCGCCAAACGAAGGTGTCAGATTATGAAAGATTTGTTTGAGGGAACTAGTGGCGCTTCTGTGCAGATTGGAATACTGTCCAGCATCTATTAGCAAGCCCAGAACACAAAAGCCTTCTTAACTGTTCCTGATGGTATGGAAAACTGAACTCTTAGATTAACCCTCGTTACTCGCTTTCTCAACACAGGAATATAAAGCGGCCACTGACAAAGCTAAGCCTTTTCTGTTTCTTGCTTTTTGGCCGCTGAAATGCAGGTGCAGTTCAGCTTAGCTTCTGCAACTCACCACCTCTCATGAGATACCATACCTTTTATGCATTTTTGGAGTTGGCAGAATGAGGATGCACCAGCCTGTCCAATCAAAGTTCTGTGCTAGCACTAAATTAACTTAGCACCTCTGTAACTGAGCTACATGCTGCAGGAATCCAAAAGCAGATTCCAACCCAGTATTTTAATGCAGCTATAGTGAAAAGTGCTCATAAACTAGGTTTTCTCCTTGCTGACTTCTGTGGTTGCAATCCAATCCCTTGCCAACATTTCTTATTCATTGAAATGACAACTGTGTTTAACTGCAAATCAAAATGGCTGCCTCCAGAAAATCAATATGGCAGCCTCCATAAAAATTTCAATAGACGGAACACTGAGCGTGTCACAATGGAACCCTTCAGCATACATGGATGATGACATCACAATAGACCCTTGCTGTTTTCCTCCCTGGCAGCAGCCATGATGCTTCATTCTTCAGTCAGGTGTGGATCCATGCACCTCAACAGGTAAGGGCACCAATCAACAGGTAAGGGCACGTTTTTGTGTGCGGCCAAACGAAGGTGTCAGATTATGAAAGATTTGTTTGAGGGAACTAGTGGCGCTTCTGTGCAGATTGGAATACTGTCCAGCGTCTATTAGCAAGCCCAGAACACAAAAGCCTTCTTAACTGTTCCTGATGGTATGGAAAACTGAACTCTTAGATTAACCCTCGTTACTCGCTTCTCAACACAGGATTATAAAGCGGCCACTGACAAAGCTAAGCCTTTTCTGTTTCTTGCTTTTTGGCCGCTGAAATGCAGGTGCAGTTCAGCTTAGCTTCTGCAACTCACCACCTCTCATGAGATACCATACCTTTTATGCATTTTTGGAGTTGGCAGAATGAGGATGCACCAGCCTGTCCAATCAAAGTTCTGTGCTAGCACTAAATGAACTTAGCACCTCTGTAACTGAGCTACATGCTGCAGGAATCCAAAAGCAGATTCCAACCCAGTATTTTAATGCAGCTATAGTGAAAAGTGCTCATAAACTAGGTTTTCTCCTTGCTGACTTCTGTGGTTGCAATCCAATCCCTTGCCAACATTTCTTATTCATTGAAATGACAGCTGTGTTTAACTGCAAATCAAAATGGCAGCCTCCAGAAAATAAATATGGCAGCCTCCATAAAAATTTCAATAGACAGAACACTGAGCGTGTCACAATGGAACCCTTCAGCATACATGGATGATGACATCACAATAGACCCTTGCTGTTTTCCTCCCTGGCAGCAGCCATGATGTTTCATTCTTCAGTCAGGTGTGGATCCATGCACCTCAACAGGTAAGGGCACCAATCAACAGGTAAGGGCACGTTTTTGTGTGTGTCAAACGAAGGTCTCAGCTTATGAAAGATTTGTTTGAGGGAACAAGTGGCGCTTCTGTGCAGATTGGAATACTGTCCAGCATCTATTAGCAAGCCCAGAACACAAAAGCCTTCTTAACTGTTCCTGATGGTATGGAAAACTGAACTCTTAGATTAACCCTCGTTACTCGCTTCTCAACACAGGAATATAAAGCGGCCACCGACAAAGCTAAGCCTTTTCTGTTTCTTGCTTTTTGGCCGCTGAAATGCAGGTGCAGTTCAGCTTAACTTCTGCAACTCACCACCTCTCATGATATACCATACCTTTTATGCATTTTTGGAGTTGGCAGAATGAGGATGCACCAGCCTGTCCAATCAAAGTTCTGTGCTAGAACTAAATTAACTTAGCACCTCTGTAACTGAGCTACATGCTGCAGGAATCAAAAAGTAGATTCCAACCCAGTATTTTAATGCAGCTATAGTGAAAAGTGCTCATAAACTAGGTTTTCTCCTTGCTGACTTCTGTGGTTGCAATCCAAACCCTTGCCAACATTTCTTATTCATTGAAATGACAACTGTGTTTAACTGCAAATCAAAATGGCTGCCTCCAGAAAATCAATATGGCAGCCTCCATAAAAATTTCAATAGACGGAACACTGAGCGTGTCACAATGGAACCCTTCAGCATACATGGATGATGACATCACAATAGACCCTTGCTGTTTTCCTCCCTGGCAGCAGCCATGATGCTTCATTCTTCAGTCAGGTGTGGATCCATGCACCTCAACAGGTAAGGGCACCAATCAACAGGTAAGGGCACGTTTTTGTGTGCGCCAAACGAAGGTGTCAGATTATGAAAGATTTGTTTGAGGGAACTAGTGGCGCTTCTGTGCAGATTGGAATACTGTCCAGCATCTATTAGCAAGCCCAGAACACAAAAGCCTTCTTAACTGTTCCTGATGGTATGGAAAACTGAACTCTTAGATTAACCCTCGTTACTCGCTTCTCAACACAGGAATATAAAGCGGCCACTGACAAAGCTAAGCCTTTTCTGTTTCTTGCTTTTGGCCGCTGAAATGCAGGTGCAGTTCAGCTTAGCTTCTGCAACTCACCACCTCTCATGAGATACCATACCTTTATGCATTTTTGGAGTTGGCAGAATGAGGATGCACCAGCCTGTCCAATCAAAGTTCTGTGCTAGCACTAAATTAACTTAGCACCTCTGTAACTGAGCTACATGCTGCAGGAATCCAAAAGCAGATTCCAACCCAGTATTTTAATGCAGCTATAGTGAAAAGTGCTCATAAACTAGGTTTTCTCCTTGCTGACTTCTGTGGTTGCAATCCAAACCCTTGCCAACATTTCTTATTCATTGAAATGACAACTGTGTTTAACTGCAAATCAAAATGGCTGCCTCCAGAAAATCAATATGGCAGCCTCCATAAAAATTTCAATAGACGGAACACTGAGCGTGTCACAATGGAACCCTTCAGCATACATGGATGATGACATCACAATGGACCCTTGCTGTTTTCCTCCCTGGCAGCAGCCATGATGCTTTATTCTTCAGTCAGTTGTGGATCCATGCACCTCAACAGGTAAGGACACCAATCAACAGGTAAGGGCACGTTTTTGTGTGTGTCAAACGAAGGTGTCAGATTATGAAAGATTTGTTTGAGGGAACTAGTGGCGCTTCTGTGCAGATTGGAATACTGTCCAGCATCTATTAGCAAGCCCAGAACACAAAAGCCTTCTTAACTGTTCCTGATGGTATGGAAAACTGAACTCTTAGATTAACCCTCGTTACTCGCTTCTCAACACAGGAATATAAAGCGGCCACTGACAAAGCTAAGCCTTTTCTGTTTCTTGCTTTTTGGCCGCTGAAATGCAGGTGCAGTTCAGCTTAGCTTCTGCAACTCACCACCTCTCATGAGATACCATACCTTTTATGCATTTTTGGAGTTGGCAGAATGAGGATGCACCAGCCTGTCCAATCAAAGTTCTGTGCTAGCACTAAATTAACTTAGCACCTCTGTAACTGAGCTACATGCTGCAGGAATCCAAAAGCAGATTCCAACCCAGTATTTTAATGCAGCTATAGTGAAAAGTGCTCATAAACTAGGTTTTCTCCTTGCTGACTTCTGTGGTTGCAATCCAATCCCTTGCCAACATTTCTTATTCATTGAAATGACAACTGTGTTTAACTGCAAATCAAAATGGCTGCCTCCAGAAAATCAATATGGCAGCCTCCATAAAAATTTCAATAGACGGAACACTGAGCGTGTCACAATGGAACCCTTCAGCATACATGGATGATGACATCACAATAGACCCTTGCTGTTTTCCTCCCTGGCAGCAGCCATGATGCTTCATTCTTCAGTCAGGTGTGGATCCATGCACCTCAACAGGTAAGGGCACCAATCAACAGGTAAGGGCACGTTTTTGTGTGCGTCAAACGAAGGTGTCAGATTATGAAAGATTTGTTTGAGGGAACTAGTGGCGCTTCTGTGCAGATTGGAATACTGTCCAGCGTCTATTAGCAAGCCCAGAACACAAAAGCCTTCTTAACTGTTCCTGATGGTATGGAAAACTGAACTCTTAGATTAACCCTCGTTACTCGCTTTCTCAACACAGGATTATAAAGCGGCCACTGACAAAGCTAAGCCTTTTCTGTTTCTTGCTTTTTGGCCGCTGAAATGCAGGTGCAGTTCAGCTTAGCTTCTGCAACTCACCACCTCTCATGAGATACCATACCTTTTATGCATTTTTGGAGTTGGCAGAATGAGGATGCACCAGCCTGTCCAATCAAAGTTCTGTGCTAGCACTAAATGAACTTAACACCTCTGTAACTGAGCTACATGCTGCAGGAATCCAAAAGCAGATTCCAACCCAGTATTTTAATGCAGCTATAGTGAAAAGTGCTCATAAACTAGGTTTTCTCCTTGCTGACTTCTGTGGTTGCAATCCAATCCCTTTCCAACATTTCTTATTCATTGAAATGACAGCTGTGTTTAACTGCAAATCAAAATGGCAGCCTCCAGAAAATAAATATGGCAGCCTCCATAAAAATTTCAATAGACAGAACACTGAGCGTGTCACAATGGAACCCTTCAGCATACATGGATGATGACATCACAATAGACCCTTGCTGTTTTCCTTCCTGGCAGCAGCCATGATGTTTCATTCTTCAGTCAGGTGTGGATCCATGCACCTCAACAGGTAAGGGCACCAATCAACAGGTAAGGGCACGTTTTTGTGTGTGTCAAACGAAGGTCTCAGCTTATGAAAGATTTGTTTGAGGGAACAAGTGGCGCTTCTGTGCAGATTGGAATACTGTCCAGCATCTATTAGCAAGCCCAGAACACAAAAGCCTTCTTAACTGTTCCTGATGGTATGGAAAACTGAACTCTTAGATTAACCCTCGTTACTCGCTTTCTCAACACAGGAATATAAAGCGGCCACCGACAAAGCTAAGCCTTTTCTGTTTCTTGCTTTTTGGCCGCTGAAATGCAGGTGCAGTTCAGCTTAACTTCTGCAACTCACCACCTCTCATGATATACCATACCTTTTATGCATTTTTGGAGTTGGCAGAATGAGGATGCACCAGCCTGTCCAATCAAAGTTCTGTGCTAGAACTAAATTAACTTAGCACCTCTGTAACTGAGCTACATGCTGCAGGAATCAAAAAGTAGTTTCCAACCCAGTATTTTAATGCAGCTATAGTGAAAAGTGCTCATAAACTAGGTTTTCTCCTTGCTGACTTCTGTGGTTGCAATCCAAACCCTTGCCAACATTTCTTATTCATTGAAATGACAACTGTGTTTAACTGCAAATCAAAATGGCTGCCTCCAGAAAATCAATATGGCAGCCTCCATAAAAATTTCAATAGACGGAACACTGAGCGTGTCACAATGGAACCCTTCAGCATACATGGATGATGACATCACAATGGACCCTTGCTGTTTTCCTCCCTGGCAGCAGCCATGATGCTTCATTCTTCAGTCAGGTGTGGATCCATGCACCTCAACAGGTAAGGGCACCAATCAACAGGTAAGGGCACGTTTTTGTGTGCGCCAAACGAAGGTGTCAGATTATGAAAGATTTGTTTGAGGGAACTAGTGGCGCTTCTGTGCAGATTGGAATACTGTCCAGCATCTATTAGCAAGCCCAGAACACAAAAGCCTTCTTAACTGTTCCTGATGGTATGGAAAACTGAACTCTTAGATTAACCCTCGTTACTCGCTTTCTCAACACAGGAATATAAAGCGGCCACTGACAAAGCTAAGCCTTTTCTGTTTCTTGCTTTTTGGCCGCTGAAATGCAGGTGCAGTTCAGCTTAGCTTCTGCAACTCACCACCTCTCATGAGATACCATACCTTTTATGCATTTTTGGAGTTGGCAGAATGAGGATGCACCAGCCTGTCCAATCAAAGTTCTGTGCTAGCACTAAATTAACTTAGCACCTCTGTAACTGAGCTACATGCTGCAGGAATCCAAAAGCAGATTCCAACCCAGTATTTTAATGCAGCTATAGTGAAAAGTGCTCATAAACTAGGTTTTCTCCTTGCTGACTTCTGTGGTTGCAATCCAATCCCTTGCCAACATTTCTTATTCATTGAAATGACAGCTGTGTTTAACTGCAAATCAAAATGGCAGCCTCCAGAAAATAAATATGGCAGCCTCCATAAAAATTTCAATAGACAGAACACTGAGCGTGTCACAATGGAACCCTTCAGCATACATGGATGATGACATCACAATAGACCCTTGCTGTTTTCCTCCCTGGCAGCAGCCATGATGCTTCATTCTTCAGTCAGGTGTGGATCCATGCACCTCAACAGGTAAGGGCACCAATCAACAGGTAAGGGCACGTTTTTGTGTGTGTCAAACGAAGGTGTCAGATTATGAAAGATTTGTTTGAGGGAACAAGTGGCGCTTCTGTGCAGATTGGAATACTGTCCAGCGTCTATTAGCAAGCCCAGAACACAAAAGCCTTCTTAACTGTTCCTGATGGTATGGAAAACTGAACTCTTAGATTAACCCTCGTTACTCGCTTTCTCAACACAGGAATATAAAGCGGCCACCGACAAAGCTAAGCCTTTTCTGTTTCTTGCTTTTTGGCCGCTGAAATGCAGGTGCAGTTCAGCTTAGCTTCTGCAACTCACCACCTCTCATGAGATACCATACCTTTTATGCATTTTTGGAGTTGGCAGAATGAGGATGCACCAGCCTGTCCAATCAAAGTTCTGTGCTAGCACTAAATTAACTTAGCACCTCTGTAACTGAGCTACATGCTGCAGGAATCCAAAAGCAGATTCCAACCCAGTATTTTAATGCAGCTATAGTGAAAAGTGCTCATAAACTAGGTTTTCTCCTTGCTGACTTCTGTGGTTGCAATCCAATCCCTTTCCAACATTTCTTATTCATTGAAATGACAGCTGTGTTTAACTGCAAATCAAAATGGCAGCCTCCAGAAAATAAATATGGCAGCCTCCATAAAAATTTCAATAGACAGAACACTGAGCGTGTCACAATGGAACCCTTCAGCATACATGGATGATGACATCACAATAGACCCTTGCTGTTTTCCTCCCTGGCAGCAGCCATGATGTTTCATTCTTCAGTCAGGTGTGGATCCATGCACCTCAACAGGTAAGGGCACCAATCAACAGGTAAGGGCACGTTTTTGTGTGTGTCAAACGAAGGTCTCAGCTTATGAAAGATTTGTTTGAGGGAACAAGTGGCGCTTCTGTGCAGATTGGAATACTGTCCAGCATCTATTAGCAAGCCCAGAACACAAAAGCCTTCTTAACTGTTCCTGATGGTATGGAAAACTGAACTCTTAGATTAACCCTCGTTACTCGCTTCTCAACACAGGAATATAAAGCGGCCACCGACAAAGCTAAGCCTTTTCTGTTTCTTGCTTTTTGGCCGCTGAAATGCAGGTGCAGTTCAGCTTAGCTTCTGCAACTCACCACCTCTCATGAGATACCATACCTTTTATGCATTTTTGGAGTTGGCAGAAAGAGGATGCACCAGCCTGTCCAATCAAAGTTCTGTGCTAGCACTAAATTAACTTAGCACCTCTGTAACTGAGCTACATGCTGCAGGAACCAAAAGCAGATTCCAACCCAGTATTTTAATGCAGCTATAGTGAAAAGTGCTCATAAACTAGGTTTTCTCCTTGCTGACTTCTGTGGTTGCAATCCAATCCCTTGCCAACATTTCTTATTCATTGAAATGACAACTGTGTTTAACTGCAAATCAAAATGGCTGCCTCCAGAAAATCAATATGGCAGCCTCCATAAAAATTTCAATAGACGGAACACTGAGCGTGTCACAATGGAACCCTTCAGCATACATGGATGATGACATCACAATAGACCCTTGCTGTTTTCCTCCCTGGCAGCAGCCATGATGCTTCATTCTTCAGTCAGGTGTGGATCCATGCACCTCAACAGGTAAGAGCACCAATCAACAGGTAAGGGCACGTTTTTGTGTGCGTCAAACGAAGGTGTCAGATTATGAAAGATTTGTTTGAGGGAACTAGTGGCGCTTCTGTGCAGATTGGAATACTGTCCAGCGTCTATTAGCAAGCCCAGAACACAAAAGCCTTCTTAACTGTTCCTGATGGTATGGAAAACTGAACTCTTAGATTAACCCTCGTTACTCGCTTCTCAACACAGGAATATAAAGCGGCCACCGACAAAGCTAAGCCTTTTCTGTTTCTTGCTTTTTGGCCGCTGAAATGCAGGTGCAGTTCAGCTTAGCTTCTGAAACTCACCACCTCTCATGATATACCATACCTTTTATGCATTTTTGGAGTTGGCAGAATGAGGATGCACCAGCCTGTCCAATCAAAGTTCTGTGCTAGAACTAAATTAACTTAGCACCTCTGTAACTGAGCTACATGCTGCAGGAATCGAAAAGCAGATTCCAACCCAGTATTTTAATGCAGCTATAGTGAAAAGTGCTCATAAACTAGGTTTTCTCCTTGCTGACTTCTGTGGTTGCAATACAAACCCTTGCCAACATTTCTTATTCATTGAAATGACAACTGTGTTTAACTGCAAATCAAAATGGCTGCCTCCAGAAAATCAATATGGCAGCCTCCATAAAAATTTCAATAGACGGAACACTGAGCGTGTCACAATGGAACCCTTCAGCATACATGGATGATGACATCACAATAGACCCTTGCTGTTTTCCTCCCTGGCAGCAGCCATGATGCTTCATTCTTCAGTCAGGTGTGGATCCATGCACCTCAACAGGTAAGGTCACCAATCAACAGGTAAGGGCACGTTTTTGTGTGCGTCAAACGAAGGTGTCAGATTATGAAAGATTTGTTTGAGGGAACTAGTGGCGCTTCTGTGCAGATTGGAATACTGTCCAGCATCTATTAGCAAGCCCAGAACACAAAAGCCTTCTTAACTGTTCCTGATGGTATGGAAAACTGAACTCTTAGATTAACCCTCGTTACTCGCTTCTCAACACAGGAATATAAAGCGGCCACCGACAAAGCTAAGCCTTTTCTGTTTCTTGCTTTTTGGCCGCTGAAATGCAGGTGCAGTTCAGCTTAACTTCTGCAACTCACCACCTCTCATGAGATACCATACCTTTTATGCATTTTTGGAGTTGGCAGAAAGAGGATGCACCAGCCTGTCCAATCAAAGTTCTGTGCTAGCACTAAATTAACTTAGCACCTCTGTAACTGAGCTACATGCTGCAGGAATCCAAAAGCAGATTCCAACCCAGTATTTTAATGCAGCTATAGTGAAAAGTACTCATAAACTAGGTTTTCTCCTTGCTGACCTCTGTGGTTGCAATCCAATCCCTTGCCAACATTTCTTATTCATTGAAATGACAACTGTGTTTAACTGCAAATCAAAATGGCTGCCTCCAGAATATCAATATGGCAGCCTCCATAAAAATTTCAATAGACGGAACACTGAGCGTGTCACAATGGAACCCTTCAGCATACATGCATGATGACATCACAATGGACCCTTGCTGTTTTCCTCCCTGGCAGCAGCCATGATGCTTCATTCTTCAGTCAGGTGTGGATCCATGCACCTCAACAGGTAAGGGCACCAATCAACAGGTAAGGGCACTTTTTGTGAGCGTCAAACGAAGGTGTCAGATTATGAAAGATTTGTTTGAGGGAACTAGTGGCGCTTCTGTGCAGATTAGAATACTGTCCAGCGTCTATTAGCAAGCCCAGAACACAAAAGCCTTCTTAACTGTTCCTGATGGTATGGAAAACTGAACTCTTAGAGTAACCCTCGTTACTCGCTTTCTCAACACAGGAATATAAAGCGGCCACAGAGAAAGCTAAGAGATTTTCTTTTTCTTGCTTTTTGGCCGCTGAAATGCAGGTGCAGTTCAGCTTAACTTCTGCAACTCACCACCTCTCATGAGATACCATACCTTTTATGCATTTTTGGAGTTGGCATAAAGAGGATGCACCAGCCTGTCCAATCAAAGTTCTGTGCTAGCACTAAATGAACTTAGCACCTCTGTAACTGAGCTACATGCTGCAGGAACCAAAAGCAGATTCCAACCCAGTATTTTAATGCAGCTATAGTGAAAAGTGCTCATAAGCTAGGTTTTCTCCTTGCTGACTTCTGTGGTTGCAATCCAATCCCTTGCCAACATTTCTTATTCATTGAAATGACAACTGTGTTTAACTGCAAATCAAAATGGCTGCCTCCAGAAAATCAATATGGCAGCCTCCATAAAAATTTCAATAGACGGAACACTGAGCGTGTCACAATGGAACCCTTCAGCATACATGGATGATGACATCACAATTGACCCTTGCTGTTTTCCTCACTGGCAGCAGCCATGATGCTTCATTCTTCAGTCAGGTGTGGATCCATGCACCTCAACAGGTAAGAGCACCAAACAACAGGTAAGGGCACGTTTTTGTGTGCGTCAAACGAAGGTGTCAGATTATGAAAGATTTGTTTGAGGGAACTAGTGGCGCTTCTGTGCAGATTGGAATACTGTCCAGCGTCTATTAGCAAGCCCAGAACACAAAAGCCTTCTTAACTGTTCCTGATGGTATGGAAAACTGAACTCTTAGATTAACCCTCGTTACTCGCTTTCTCAACACAGGAATATAAAGCGGCCACCGACAAAGCTAAGCCTTTTCTGTTTCTTGCTTTTTGGCCGCTGAAATGCAGGTGCAGTTCAGCTTAGCTTCTGCAACTCACCACCTCTCATGAGATACCATACCTTTTATGCATTTTTGGAGTTGGCAGAATGAGGATGCACCAGCCTATCCAATCAAAGTTCTGTGCTAGCACTAAATTAACTTAGCACTTCTGTAACTGAGCTACATGCTGCAGGAATCCAAAAGCAGATTCCAACCCAGTATTTTAATGCAGCTATAGTGAAAAGTGCTCATAAACTAGGTTTTCTCCTTGCTGACTTCTGTGGTTGCAATCCAAACCCTTGCCAACATTTCTTTTTCATTGAAATGACAACTGTGTTTAACTGCAAATCAAAATGGCTGCCTCCAGAAAATCAATATGGCAGCCTCCATAAAAATTTCAATAGACGGAACACTGAGTGTGTCACAATGGAACCCTTCAGCATACATGGATGATGACATCACAATGGACCCTTGCTGTTTTCCTCCCTGGCAGCAGCCATGATGCTTTATTCTTCAGTCAGTTGTGGATCCATGCACCTCAACAGGTAAGGACACCAATCAACAGGTAAGGGCACGTTTTTGTGTGCGCCAAACGAAGGTGTCAGATTATGAAATATTTGTTTGAGGGAACTAGTGGCGCTTCTGTGCAGATTGGAATACTGTCCAGCATCTATTAGCAAGCCCAGAACACAAAAGCCTTCTTAACTGTTCCTGATGGTATGGAAAACTGAACTCTTAGATTAACCCTCGATACTCGCTTCTCAACACAGGAATATAAAGCGGCCACTGACAAAGCTAAGCCTTTTCTGTTTCTTGCTTTTTGGCCGCTGAAATGCAGGTGCAGTTCAGCTTAGCTTCTGCAACTCACCACCTCTCATGAAATACTATACCTTTTCTGCATTTTTGGAGTTGGCACAATGAGGATGCACCAGCCTGTCCAATCAAAGTTCTGTGCTAGCACTAAATTAACTTAGCACCTCTGTAACTGAGCTACATGCTGCAGGAACCAAAAGCAGATTCCAACCCAGTATTTTAATGCAGCTATAGTGAAAAGTGCTCATAAACTAGGTATTCTCTTTGCTGACTTCTGTGGTTGCAATCCAATCCCTTGCCAACATTTCTTATTCATTGAAATGACAACTGTGTTTAACTGCAAATCAAAATGGCTGCCTCCAGAAAATCAATATGGCAGCCTCCATAAAA
>JAKVIS010003001.1:0-19481 GCA_033119425.1 Bufotes viridis | reverse complement strand
GCAGTATTTCAGAAAATACTACTTTTGAGGTCCTTGCCCTAAGCTTTTGACCTAAATCCCTGAATCGAATCGCGTAAGGGCATTAAGCAACTTTCCTATTGGGTTGGCTTAGTAGAATTTTCGAATATGTTGAATATAGCGCTATATTCGTAAATTACAAATATATTCGGCATATTCGACAATTCTACCAAGCTAACTAGTTTGAAAGTTGCTTAACGCCCTTACGTGATTTGATTAATGCACATATTTAAGTGAAGATTTTTCGCATAACATAAACTATATTTATGCGAAAATCGATAATTAAATATGCTCATGAATCAATCGCATAAGGGCTGTTAAGGTCTTTTCTTAGGAAACTTGTTTACCTCCTTATGCGATTCGACACGCATATATTGACTACTGATTTTCACGCATAACATAAACTGTATTAAAGAATATTCTAAACAGTACTGACTGATATTTTAGCCTTCACTAAGATATGTTAGCCTTCTCGCATTGGCCCACAAGCAAAAATCAGGCCAGGCCGGTAATGGATCATTACTTGTGTGCCAATGTGAGAACTTCTCACATTGCCCCAATTACCTGCATGCTTTTTGCTTGTGGGCCAATGCGAGAAGGCCAATATATCTTAGTGAAGGCTAAAATATCAGTCAGTTCTGGTTTAAAATATTTTTTAATATAGTTTATGTCATGCAAAAAATCAGTAATTAAATATGCGCATTAATCGAATCCCGTAAGACTTGTAAACAAGTTTCCTATTGTGTTGGCTTTGTAGAATTGTCAAATTTATCGAATATAGTGCTATATTCGCAATGCGAAAATTCTTTTTTTTTTCTTCCAGTGCATGAGGTGACTCATTTTCTCTCCCTTCTCCTAGCTTGAATAGCCAACGAGAAGGCTTTGTCACAGCTTAGCAACATCCATAGCAACCAACCGGAAACCAGCCTACCCCTTACTATATAAATGGAGACACTCCCCAGCAGCTATTTTGTAGAGTTTGATGTGAGAGTGAGAGGAGCTATATTGTGTGATTCTGATTGCAAATTTCAATAATCTAGCTAGTTTTAGCCTAGGGAATACTGTAGTTTGATAGCTTATAGGGTCTAGTGCAGGGTTTAGGTTATAGAATTAGAGATAGTTATAGCTGAAATATATAGTTAGTGTTAGGGCATAGTGTAGCAGATAGGTTGCAGTGCAGGGTTTAGTGTAGGTCAAAGAGTTAGATAGCTGTAATACATAATATAGATAGGGTTTGATATTTTAGGTTAGGGATTAGGGCTATAGTTTAGGGAATAGTAAAGGTTATAGTTTTACAGTCAGGTAAGATATGTAGGATAGTGTAGGGCATAGCTGTCTGTTTTTTTCTGTAAAAAAAAAGTTTTTTTAGTCTTAGTGTCCGTCCATTTTACTTCAAACAAATTTTTATTCAAGCGTATAGATACATGTACATATAAGGCAATATAAATGTACATTTTACATAAAATTCCAAGAAGTACAAGATGAGAAACATGTACATTGGTAAAGAGCGAAAAGGGGGGAGAGGGGAGGGAAGGGAAAGAGTGAGGGGAAGGGTAGCAGCCAATGAGAACAGCAGAAGCCGCCATGATACCTAAGTGTCAAGAGTCAAACACCAAACGGATGCCCTGAGCAACCAAAGGGAGAACACAGCGAGAACATTTCTAGAACGGCGGAAATTTCCTGTAGATACCCCAAGGGCCCCACGTCTTTCTAAATTCAGGGGTGCGCCTGAGTTCCCAACCCAGTAGTTGTTCCATTCTAAAGATATCATCGCATTTGTTCTTCCATTGTTCGATGGAAGGGGAAGGGTCAGTCCTCCAATGTGCCGCAATAAGAATCCTCGCTGATGCTAGAAGGTGAGTTATCAAACGACGAAGAGGAGAAGAACATTTAATACTGTCTAAAAGGTTTAAGAGACATACCTGAGGGGAGGGGAGTACCGTAACCTTACAGACCTCCGTGACTGCTGAGCATATCCATTCCCAGTAGGACTTGATTATATCACACTGCCACCAGATATGAAAAAAGTGCCTATTTCTTTGGAGCATCTCCAGCATGTATCACTAACTTCTGGATAGATTTTGTGTAAAACGTCAGGTGTGTAATACCATCTAGTAAGTAGTTTATAATAGTTTTCTTGCAGCCTGACGCAAGTAGAGATCTTGGGGGTGAGAGACAAACACTTACTTAGGCAGTTTTTGGAGTGCTCTAGCTGTAAATCTGTTTCCCACTTTTGTATAAAGGTGAGAGCTTTCAGAGCGGATTGTGTTAAGATCATGGAATATAGAACGGAAATCTTCTTAACGGGTTCTCTGTGGAGCAGCACCATTTTCTCAAAAGCTGTTGGGTCAGTGGATTGTAACGAAGGCACGCTTTCAGAGAAGCCCTGATGTGTGAACGATGAAAGAAAGATAAAGGCAAGGGCACTCCTCTTATCCCAATCCTCCCCAAGGTTTCCTGAGCGGTCCAGTAAGTCCACCACTAGTGAGGTAAAAGTATTTGCCAAGTCAGGGAGAGTTTGAAGAAAGCGGGTGGGGCGTCATATAATATGTCCCTGATCTGGGTCAAAGGGGAAAAATTTGAAGACAACAGGTAGGGCTTGAGGATCTGATGCCACAGACCGAGCGTGTTTCTAGTAGAAGGATTCTTGATAGATTGAATGGTCACATGCTTCCCCAACAGAAGTAAGGGCCTCAAAACAGTACAATTAGTAGCCATCTCGGCTTGAATGTCCAGTCTGTCCCCCTTATATCGAAGCCATTCTAGACATCTCATCCCGTGTACAGCCATATAGTAGCTATAAAAGTCTGGTACCCCCATTCCCCCTTGATTAGATGGGAGTATAGCAAAGCGTCTGGGGAGTCGGGGCTTCTTTTTGTTCCACAGGAACTTATAAAGGACAGAGTCTATCTTAGCAAAAAAGGGCTTAGGTAACGGAATAGGGAGGGTCTGAAGTAAATATAGGATCTTAGGCAATATCACAGTTTTGATCAAGGAACGTCTGCCAAACCAAGATGTAAAGGGAATTTCCCAAGAGTCTATCATACGTTTAATAACCTCAGGTAGGCCATGGAAGTGTCCGTCCATTTTGAGTATTAGCTTTATTTATTTTTATTTTTTGGTTAATCTTTAGTCTTTAGTTCTGTGTTTTAGTATTAAGTTAGTGTCTGTGTCTTTGGTGTAATAAAAAAAAAGTTTTATAGTGTTAGGTGTTCTGTGTTTAGTGTAGTTTTTTGTGTTCTCTGTGAAAAAAGAAAAACAAAACGTGTTTTAGTCTCTTGGGTTTTAGTTACAGTTTGTGTCGGTTGTGAAAAAAAAAAAGTTTTATAGTGTTAGTTGTTCTGGGTTTAGTTTCTTACTTTTTCTTGTACTTTAGTTATGGTCTGTGTCTGTTTAGTTTGTTTAATAAAATTTAATTTAGTTCTACATATTTTTTTTATCTTATATATTTAATTTCATATTTTTCCTCATCGTCCCCACCCCAATAAAGTTTGCCCACAATCAACTTCTATTTATTTTTATTTATTTTTTGGTGGGGGAATAATTAATAAGCACCATGAGTGTACCGAACCGTGCAGGCAGCTGCGGTCGTGGTAGGGTAACTAGGGGAGTTGGTGCCAGTGCTAGACCGCTGCCAGCACGGGGCCGCTCTTCTAGGAACGGACAGGGGGGCGCAGGTGGCAGGGGCATCCGCCTGATCCGTGATTTTTTCGGGTGTGGCAGCCGCCCCATTAGTTCTCAAGATGCCGAGGCTGTGGTGGCTCTCATGGCAGATTCCAGTGCCACGGAATCCTCTGCCCCGCCTCACAGCAGAAGCAGCAGCAGCACCCAAGAATCATCCCTGCTCATGTTCAAAGAGAGAGACATTGAGAGGGACGTATTGGGGGAGTCAATGCAGGAGGCGGAATTGCAGTTTAGTCCTCCTGATGGGCAGGACCTTTTGGAAGGGATGGAGGAGGAGGAGGAGGGGATAACGCCTGTTAATACCCCAATGAAATCCCTTCCAACTTGGTGGGTGGGTAGCGCCAGCCACAAAACCCCCGCACCTAGTCAGACCCACACGTCAGCTGGGGGACAGCGGAGCCAGGTCAGGGGCTCTACATCTGCTGTTTCCTCCATCCACCACTCGGTCGACCTTGGGTCTGACAATGCAGGCGATGAAGAGGAGGGTGACCAAGAACGGGTGCCACCTTCCTTGTCAGGTGACAGCAACACTGATGAGGAAGGTAGGCACCCAAAGAAAACGGTGCGCCAGGTCACCAGGGAGCCCAGTGGCAGGGCTCCACTGGTGATAGCAGCAGCAGGAGGCAGCAGCAGTTGCGGCAGAAGCAGCAGGTGCCACCTCCACCTGTGAACACCGAGCCCGAACAGGCGCAAGCCAGCCCATCTGACAGGAGGTGGGTGGGGAAGTCGCCTGTTTGGGCTTACTTCACCCTGGCAGCAGACGATGTTACAATTGCAATCTGTTAGCTATGCCATGTCAGGGTGAGAAGAGGGAGGTATGTGGCTCGGCTGGGTACCACTGCCCTTACACACCACATTCGAGTCAACCAGTGGTGGGAGTGGTAACAGATGAAGGGTGGTCGTAGCAGCGTCACCAGCAGTGCGCAAGGGACAGCAGCTCCTGCCACTATACAGCAGCCAAGCTCTTCCACTGGTTCATTCCCACTCCCCCGCTCCCTCTACTAGATGTACTGGTACCGGAAACCTTACCTCTGCCTCTTCTGCACCCTCCTCCTCCTCCGCCGTCTGGCACCAGCCGTCAGTCGTCGATGCATTTGAACGCACTACGCCCTACGCCCCCCGGGGACCGACGCATGTGTTCACTCAATGGGCTCCTGGCAAGGGTTATCGTCCAACATCTGCTGCCCTTCAATCTTGTGGACAGCAATCCATTCAGGCACATGTTGTAGAAGGCCCAACCCAGATAGCATGTCCCCAGCCGCCATTACTTTGCCAGGACCAGCGTCCCTGCCCTACACGAGCACCTTGTGCAGAATGTATCCCTGTCACTGGATCATGCTGTCAGCGACAGTATGCATCTGACAATGGATGTCAGATGCACACTGACAATGGATGCTTGGACCAGCAAACATGGGCAGGGATGAAACATCATCTTTACGGCCCATTGGGTGTCCTTCCGAGGCGCCGGGGAGTGATGTGCGGTATCAGACTTTGTGGTGCCGCCCCAGGGTGTGCAGGGAAGAACTGCTGCTCTCCCGCAAGCCACTGTCTCCACAGCTGCTATCAAGCATCCCCATTGCTACACAAGTATGGGGCACGTCAGTTGCCAGGCCGTGCTCCAGCTTGTGAACTTAGAGGAACGGAGAAACAATGGACCTGAAGTTCTGGTTGCACTACAGGCTCAGGTCCAGAAGTGGCTGATACCCCGGAGGTTAGAGGCAGGTATGGTTGTCTGTGACAACAGCAGCAACCTACTCGCCGCCCTCCATGCTGGCAGTCTTACCCATGTGCCCTGAATGGCACATGTCCTCAACCTTGTGGTACAGAAGTTTCTCCGCACATACCCAAGGTTGAGTGACATTGTGCAAAGGGTACAGAGGATTGCCAGCCACTTCCGACGCTCCCCAACCGCCGCCGTGTTCCTGTCCAAACTGCAGCGCATCTTGGCTGCAAAAAAGTGTCACTCATGTGATATCGCCGTACTCAGGAGAAGTAGGGCAATGTGTTTTGGGGTGTATTTTTACATATACCCATACTGTGTGTGAGAAATATCTCTGTAAATGACAACTTTTTCAAATTTTTTATACAAAGTTGTCAATTTACAGAGATATTTCTCTCACTTTGCATGGGTATATGTAAAAATACACCCCAAAACACATTGCCTACTTCTCCTGAGTACGGCGATACCATATGTCTGACACTTTTTGCAGCCTAGGTGCGCAAAGGGGCCCAAATTCAATGAGTACCTTTTAGGAGGGCATTTTTAGGCATTTGGATTCCAGACGCTCACTCACGCTTAGGGCCCCTAAAATGCCAGGGCAGTATAAATACCACATGTGACCCCATTTTGAAAGAAGACACCCTCAAGGTATTCCGTAAGGGGCATGGCGAGTTCATAGAAGATTTTTTTTTTGGCACACATTAGCGGAAATTGCCTTTTTTTTTTCTCACAAAGTCTCCCTTTCCGCTAACTTGTGACAAAAAGTTCAATCTTTCATGGACTCAATATGCCCCTCAGCGAATACCTTGGGGTGTCGTCTTTCCAAAATGGGGTCATTTGTGGGGTGTGTTTACTGTTCTGGCATTTTGGGCGGGGCTAAATTGTGAGCAACCCTGTAAAGCCTAAAGGTACTCGTTGGACTTTCGGCCCCTTTATGCACCTAGGCTGCAAAAAAGTGTCACACATGTGGTATCGCAGTACTCAGAAGAAGTAGTGCAATGTGTTTTGGGGTGTATTTTTACATATGCCCATGCTGGGTGAGAGAAATATCTCTGTAAATTGACAACTTTGTATAGAAAAATTTAAAAAGTTGTCAATTACAGAGATATTTCTCACACCCAGCATGGGTATATGTAAAATTATACCCTAAAACACATTTCCCTACTTCTCCTGAGTACGGGGATACCACATGATTGATACTTTTTTGCAGCCAAGATGCGCAAAGGGGCCCAAATTCCAATGAGTACCTTAGGATTTCACAGGGCATTTTTACGCATTTGGATTCCAAACTACTTCTCACGCTTTAGGGCCCCCTAAAATGCCAGGGCCTTATAAATACCTCACAAGTGACCCCATTTTAGAAAGAAGACACCCCAAGGTATTCCGTGAGGGGTATGGTGAGTTCATGTAAAATTTTATTTTTTGTCACAAGTTAATGGAATATGAGACTTTGTAAAAAAAAAAAATAAATTCTGCTAACTTGTTTAAAAAAAAAAATCTTCTATGAACCCGCCATGCCCCTCACGGAAAACCTTGGGGTGTCTTCTTTCTAAAATGGGGTCACTTGTGGGGTATTTATACTGCCCTAGCATTTGAGGGTCTCCGCAATCATTACATGTATGGCCAGCATTAGGAGTTTCTGCTTTTCTCCTTATATGGAGCATACAGGTAATGAGATTTTTTTTTCCTATTCAGCCTCCGGGCTGAAAAAAAAAATGAATGGCACAGATTTCTTCATTCGCATCAATCAATGTGGATGAAAAAATCTCTGCCAAAAAATGTGCAAAATAAAAAAGAGAGGAAAGGACATAGGAGTGCTTGCGAAGTAAAGCTGCGATAGCTAATAAAGATCCAAAAATTTCAAAAGTGATCTTTATAGCGCTGCAGCGATTTTATAGTACTAGTGCTGATTAGCGACAGCAATGACGCTAATCAGCGACTAATCAGTGACTGCGGTGCGGTGGGCGCTAACTACCTAACAAGTAGCTAACTAGCCCTTAGGCCCCATTCACACGTCCGCAATTCTATTCTGCATTATGCGGAACGGAATTGCGGACCCATTCATTTCTATGGGGACAGACTTTGTCCCGCTCGGATCCGGAATTGCGGATCCGCACTTCCGGGTCCGCACTTCCGTTCCGCAAAAACATAGAACATGTCCTATTCTTGTCCGCAATTGCGGACAAGAAAAGGCATTTTCTATATATGCGGAAAGCACGTTGCCGATGTCCGTGTTTTGCGGATCCGCGGATCCGTGGATCCGCAAAACACATATGGACGTCTGAATGGAGCCTTACAGTGGGGTGATCAATGACAGGGGGTGATCAGGGAGTCTATATGGTGTGATCAGGGGTTAATAAGGGGTTAATAAGTGACAGGGGGGGGGTGTAGTGTGGTGTAGTGTGGTGCTACATTACAGAGCTGCCTGTGTCCTCTGGTGGTCGATCCAAGTAAATGGGACCACCAGAGGACTAGGTAGCAGGTATATCAGACGCTGTTAACAAAACAGCGTCTTATATACCTATTTGATGCTTTTTATTTTACATCTACAACCTGCCAGCGAATGATCATCGCTGGCAGGCTGTAGTATAAGTTAACTGCCGGGCGCCGCTGTGAATGCGCTCGCATGTGCACGCGTGCTCACAGAAAATCTCGCGTCTCACGAGATGACCCGCCGATGTGTCAAGGAGGAATAACCCGGCCGCCCGCAGGACACATCCCTGTGTAAGGCGGTCGGGTAGTGGGTAATTTCTAAACAATCCTGAGTTTTTACAATAACAGTCTACATAAAATTATTGCATAGTAATAAATAGGAACAGTCAATATTACATCGCAAGTAAACTAGAACAAATTGTTTAATTAATTTACATTACTCTATTCTATTGATTAATTTTTTAAGCCATATTAGTTTGTACCTTATAGTCCGCTGTAATCTCAGGACACTGTGCTCGATGCATAAAACATAATGGAAAATAGGTCTCTGACATACCAGTTGTCACATACACAGCACTCCACACGCCAGTGATGCCACCCGCACCAGGATGCTATCAATTTACATATCAGGCACTTTAAGTCAGTAGCAGAACACTCCGTTAACGCAGCCTGCCTCACCGTGTGCTGATTCCTCCTAGCCAGAGGGCGGCAGGACTGGCAGGATTTAGCAGCGGCTCTATCATGCTCCTTTTGTCTGTGAGGAGGCATGTGTACCGACGCTCGCCCCGCCCATACACGATTGGCACTGGACACACTGTGGGCTAAGGACACGTGCACGACCCTGTAGTCCTCTGCGGTCAGAGCCCAGAAGCCAGTGAAGAAGTTGCTTGCCTTGTGCCGGGTGTGGAATTGTTCCCGGCTCTATCGCCTGGGTTAGTTCCCCTTCCCCGCGGTCATGATTCTGTCACGGTCCCCGGCTACTAGCGGGGTCCTTGGCGGCTGCCTCAAGTGCGCAGCCTGGTAAATCTATAGCCAGTCATGCTGCAGAATAACTCTCAGTTCACACTTTCGCGTAAAACGCCGCGTTCGAACGCACATAAAAACGCACAACAGTACAGGAACCATGCATTCCAATGGGGGTGGTTCACACTTGCGCGTTTTTATGCGCGTTCGTAGGCGCCTATAAACGTCCGACGCATAAGCAAGTATGTTTGCGTTAATTCGGGCTTTTTTCGAGCGTTTGGTGCCAATAGACTTCAATGGGAAACGCGATAGGCGTGTTGTTCGGGCGTTTGTGCAGCGTAAAACGCGCCTATGGATGCGCGTTTTACAAAGTTTGCAACATGCTGAATCAGCCACCATGGAATGTCACACCTCTAAAGCACTCAGATTGGCCAAACTATATCATTGGTCATTGGCCAACTATGCAGTCAATCACATAAACGCGTGTCAAACGCGCCTACACTATTTACCAAAACGCTTGAAAAAACACACCTAAACGCCCATCTTGAACGCGCATAAAACGATAGGCTTCTAAACGCTCAGGTCTGAACCCAGTGTAAGGGTTTTAGCTGAGAGGCTTGGCTACACACAGGGAGTAGTGTCACACAGCCCGGAGCAGACTTCACCAGGAAGGTGCTGACAGGCACAGGGGAGCACCTGCAATGTCATCCAGCAGAGCGGAGCTTGTAGGCTTTTTGGAAGGCAACATGTGTTTTGGAGTGACATTGAACAGCCGTTAAAATGAACTCACGTAACTAATGTATCTGTCCTTCATCTTTGTGGACTTGACTTGAGTTGAGCGAACACCTGGAAGTTCGGGTTCATTGCAAAGTTCGAGTTCCGAACTTTTGAGCACTAAAATGGCTCTAACAATATCATGGAAAGGGCTAGAGGGCTGCAAAAGGCATGGCAAGTGCTCTGCAAACAAATGTGGAAATGGGAATAACTTAAAATAAAATAAATAAAAATTAAAAATAACAATCTTGAACTAGGAGGAGGGGGTGGATGTGGAGTAGGAGGTTGAGGAGGCGGTGACCGTGGCGGTGTAGGTGGAAGTGGGGGTGGAGGAGGTAGCCAACACAGTTTTTTTTTTTTTTTTTTATTGGGGTAGCCCCCAAAATATTGGGACATATAAAAAAATAAAACAAAGAATTAGTGCACTTGAGTACAAGAATGGATGGTTGAGGCCAGCATAAATGTCTATTCTGCACAAGGTACAGACAAGTCTTGTGGGATCCAAGCCTGGTTAATTTTAATGAACGTGAGCTTGTCCACATTGGCTGTGGACAGGCAGCTGCGCTTGTCTGTGATAACGCCCCCTGCCGTGCTAAACACACATTCAGACAATACACTGGCCAGCGCCTCCAAGGCGTAAAGGGCAAGCTCAGGCCACGTGCCCAATTTGGAGACCCAGAAGTTGAATGAGGCAGACCCATCAGTCAGTACGTGCAGGCATGTGCACACATACTGCTCCACCATGTTGCTCAAGTGCTGCTTTCTGCTAAGACGATCCATATCAGCTGGTGGTGCTGGTTGTTGTGTGGCGTGCTGACAAAGCTTTTCCACATGTCGGCCATGCTAACCCTGCCTTCTGAGGTGATAGCGGTGCCCCGGCTGCGTTGGCGACCTCTTTCTCCTCCTCTGTCTTCGCCTTGTGCTTCCACTAAAGCCCCGGTGTCAGGTGGGAATGCCATCAGCAGCGCGTCTACCAGCATGCACTTGTACTCGCGCATCTTCCGATCACGTTCCAGTGAGGGAATTAAGGACGGCACGTTGTCCTTGTAATGGGGATCCAGCAGAGTGTCCACCCAGTAATCAACACAAGTTAGAATGTGGGCAACTCAGCGGTCGTTGCGCAATCACTGCAGCATGTAGTCGCTCATGTGTGCCAAGCTGCCCAGAGGCAATGACAAGCTGTCCTCTGTGGGAGGCGTATTGTCTGTGTCCTCGGTATCCATGCAGCCACACTGCAGTAATGGCCCTGAGCTGCTTTTGGTGCCACCCTGCTGTGAGCACGGTTCCTCCACATCCCCCCTCCTCCTCCTCCTCATCCTCCAGAACTGTGCCCTCGCTGGACAATTGTGTACCTGGCCTATGTTGGTGCAGGAACCCACCCTCCAAGCCACTTGTCAATGACTGGCCTGATAACCGTGGAAATGCCCCCTCTTCCTCCTCCTCTTCCTCCTGTGCCACATACTCTTCCATCATCGCCCAAAGCATTTTTTCAAGGAGACATAGAAGTAGAATAGTAACGCTGAGAACGGCATCATTGTCACTGGCTATGTTGGTGGAGTAGTCGAAAGAGCGCAACAAGGCACACAGGTCTCGCATGGAGGCCCACTCAGTGGCGGTGAAGTGGTGCTGTTCCGCAGAGCGACTCACCCGTGCGTGCTGAAGCCGACACTCCACTATCGCCTGCTGCTGCTCACAGAGTCTCTCCAGCATGTGCAAGATGGAGTTCCAACTTGTGGACCTGTTGCATATGAGGTGGTGAGCCAAAGTTACGCTGCAGCGCAGACAGGCGAGAAGCAGCAGGGTGAGAACGCCCGAAAGCGTGCACAGACGGCCCGCACTTTCTGCAGCAGCTCTGACATATCGGGGTAGTTTTTCTTGAATTTCTGCACCACCAAATTCAGCACATGCGCCAGATGTGGTTCAAACTGGCTAGGTTCAGAGCTGCTACGAGATTTCCCCTATTATCGCACACCACTAGGCCGGGCTTGAGGCTCAATAGCACCAACCACTCATCGGTCTGTTGTTCCATGCCCGTCCACAGCTCCTGCGCGGTGTGTGGTTTGTCCCCCAAACAGATGAGTTTCAAAACTGCCTGCTGTAGTTTTCCCCTGGCTGTGCTGAAGTTGGTGGTGAAGGTGTTACGCTGACCAGGTGAGGGGGTGTTAGAGGAGGAAGAGGAGTAGGAGTAGGAGGCAAAGAGAAATGCCCTGCAATCCTCAGTGGCGGAAGGATATGCGCCAAACAGCTATCCACCTCAGGCCCAGCCGCCACTGCATTTGCCCAGTGTGCTGTTAGGGAGATATAACATCCCTGCCCGTGCTTACTAGTTCACGTATCGGTAGTTATGTGGACCTTGCCACAGATGGAGTTGTGCAGTGCACACCTAATTTTGTTCCCCACTTGTTTGTGCAGGTAAGGGATGGCTCGTCTGGAAAAGCAGTGGCGGCTGGGAACGACGTACTGTGGGACAGCCACGGCCATAAGGTTTCTTTCCATCTCTCCGTCTCCACCAGATGGAATGACAGCATTTCAAAGGCCAGGAATTTTGAAATGCTGGCATTCACTGCCAGGGATCACGGGTGGGTAAGGGGGTACTTCCTCATTCGCTCCATTGTTTGGAAGATGGACAGCTGAACCCTGCCATGGGACATTGTGGTGCTGCTTGTTGAAGGTGACGGACGTGAAGGAAGAGGCTGAGACTGCAGCAGAAGAGGGAGCAGGAGGAGCCTGAGACCTTTCTTGGTTTTGGAGGGTTTTTACTCCACTGCAGCTCATGCTTTGCATTCAGATGCCTGGTCATGCAGGTTGTGCTCAGGTTTGGAACAATTATGCCTCGCTTCAGGCTCTGATTGCACAGCGTGCAGACCACTTGTGTCTTGTCGTCTGCACATTGTCTAAAGAACTGCCATGCCAGGGAACTCCTTGGAGCTGGCTTTGTTGTGCTCAGTCCCTGGGTGCGGTGGGCAGTAGCAGGCATACTGTCTAGGGGACGGCCGCTCTGCTTTTGCACCCTGCTCCCTCTTTCCCTCTTTTGCTGTGCTGGTGGCTCTGTGCAACCACCACCTCTCCCTCCGAACTGCACAGGTCACTCACATGACCTTGATTTTATGTGGGGTCTAGGACCTCATCGTCCTCCACAGTCTTCACCCCTGCCCTCCTTGTCGGTTTGCACACTGCAGAAAGCCGCAGCAGTTGGCATCTGTGTTTCGTCATCATCAGAGGCGTGCTGCGGTGGTCTTCCCATGTCCTCATCCTCAAACATAAGTGGTTTGGCATCAGTGCACTCAATCTCTTCCACTTCTAGGGCAGGGCTAGGTGGATGGAACTGGAAAACCCTGCTAGCAGTGTCATCAAAAAGCATAAGAGACTGCTGCATGACTTGGGGCTCAGACTGCTTGGCTGATTTGCAAGGGGGTGATGTGCTAGATAGATGCCCATGGCCTGCAGGTGCCTACTCTGAGCTTTCAGCAGTGGACCGGGTGGGAGACAATGTGAAGGTACTGGAGGCACTGTCAGCCACCCAATCTACTAACGACTGTACTTGGTCTGGCCTTACTCCTAAGGCGGCATTCGGGCCTACTAATTAACGCTGAAGGCTCTGTCGTCTACGTGCACCTGAGAAAGGTGTTTCATGTAGCTGGCACAGATCGACCACGTCCTTTCCCTGCAACAGGAGCTCCACTAACATCAGCAGCACCACGACCAGGGCCACATCCCTTATTTGACGCTCTCCTCATTTTTTGCGGTCACCCACCGAAGTAACAGACGTTTTTACTAAATTTAGTTCCCTTTTAGCAATGCAGAGCAGGGGTTTTGCACCGGAAAAACTGGATTAATGTCACCCACAAATGGAACAGACGATTTTTGGAAATTTACGTACATGTCACCTATGCAGAGCACGCGATTGTATATGACAAAACTGGGTTAATGTCACCCACCAATGGAACAGACGATTTTTGGAAATTTACGTCCATGTCACCTATGCAGAGCACGCGATTGTATATGACAAAACTGGGTTAATGTCACCCAAGAATGTAACAGACGATTTTTAGAAATTTACCTCCCTGTCACCTATGCAGAGCAGGGGTTTGTATACGGCAAACATGGGTAAATGTCACCCAAGAATGTAACAGATGATTTTTATAAATTTACCTCCCTGTCACGTATGCAGAGCAGGGGTTTGTATACGGCAAAAATTGTAAAATGTCACTAACCAATGGAACAGACGATTTTTAGAAATTTATGTCCCTGTCACCTATGCAGAGCAGGGGTTGGTATACGGCAAAAATGGTAAAATGTCACCCACCAATGGAACAGATGATTTTTAGAAATGTATGTCCCTGTCACGTATGCAGAGCAGAGGTTTGTATCCTGCAAAAATGGTTTAATGTCAACCCCCAATTTAATAGACCAATTGTAGAAATGTATTTCCCTGTCACCTATGCAAAGCATGGTTTTTTGGACGGCAAAAATGGGTTTATGTCACCCAGCAATGTAACAGATGAATTTTTGAAACTGCTATGCAGTGCAGGCCGCAAAGGCAAAGGTACATTATCGCCCAAAAAAGGTGTTTTTTTTCACACACAATGAAACAGGTGTATTTAAGTGTATTTCTTTCACTAGCAGAAATGCAGCACAGGCGACACAGGTACTTTAAGGTCAAAAAAAGGTGTTTTTTTCACACACAATGAAACTGATGGATTTAGGCTACATGCACACGACCGTTGCCTGCCTCCGCGTCCGCTCCTCCTTGAAATTTTGCGTCCGTCAAAAAAAAACGGATGATGGACCGTTTTTTTGACGGATCCAATTTTTATGGCAGATCCATTGTAAAAATGCCTATCCTTGTCCGCAAACGTGAAAAAAATAGGACATGCACTATTTTTTTGACGGAATGAAAACACGGATCACGGATGCGGAACAAAAACGGTTGACCATCCGCATTTTTTGACAGACCCAAACATGGCTGTGATGGCTTCTAAGGGCAGACTAGTGAAATGCTTGTTGATTGGCTGCCCTGCAGCCTTTCAAAAAGTGCCAAGAAATCGCCAAACACCGAACCCGAACATTTACGAAAATGTCTGGGTTCCGGTCCGGGTACCAAAAACCTAAAGTTCGGTACAAACCCGAACTTTACAGTTCGAGTTCGCTCAACCCTAGTCTTTACATATAATATCATATACAGTTTCTTTGCCAAAAACGTACAGTAATCCAGTCCTCTACAATGCCGATTGGTGGATAATTTGTGGTCTACCTTGGATAATTCCAGGATTGACCGGTTGTATATATCTATCTACCCCATCCCTCCCGGGAAGCCCCGCATTATCCTCCCCCTTCCCGAGATATGTATTATGGAGGACAGGATTAGTGTACGTTTTTATAGAAGTTAAATGAATAAGAATTTATATGTAAACTCGACAAAAAAGAAGCACGGATACATTAGTTATGTAGGTTAAGTTTACCGGCAGTTCTCTGTAACTACAGCATACATGGTGCCTTCCAAACAGAGTCCAAAATCTGCTCTGCTGGATGACAGTGTAGGTGCTCCCCGTGCCTGTCAGCACCTTCCTGGTGAAGTCTGCTCTGGGCTGTTTGACTCTACTCCCCGTGTGTAGCCAAGCCTCGCAGAAGCCTTATTCTGCAGCATGACCAGCGATATATGAACCAGGCTCCACAATGGAGGCAGCCGCCAAGGACCCCGCCAGTAGCCCGGGACCATGAAAAAGTCAAGCCCGGAGGGAAAGGGGAACTGACCCAGGCGCCAGAGCCGGGGACACTTCCAAACCCAGCCCAAGGCAAGCAACTTCTTCACTGGCTTCTGGGCTCTGACGAGCAGAGGATGGCGGGGTCGTGCCCATGTCCTTAGCCCACAGTGTGTCCACCGCCAATTGTGTATGGGTGGGGTAAGCGGCGGTACACATGCCTCCTCACAGACATAGGGAGGAAGACAGAGCAGCTGCTAAACCCTGACAGTCCTTCCGCCCTACAGCTCGGAGGAATCACCACACGTGAGGCAGGCTGCTTTAACGCAGTGTTTTGCTACCGACTAGATGTGCCTCATATGGAAGCTGAGAGCAGAAGGGTGCAGGCAGAGTGGATAGCTTATTTGTTTTTCATTAATATTGTGGGTTCGGAAGCTAAAATAGCTTTCCCTTAAAACTGTAAAACTAAAAACACAGCATTAACTATCCATGTTATCCCATTACTGCTTTGCACAATGAACTTACTACTGTAACATGTGTTTTGTTATATTTTTTGTGTTGGCCAGGTCTGGTTGGGGGTCCATTCCTGGGAACACATTCCTGCTGCAAACTTACAACCTGCTGCGGTCAGTGTTGCCTATGTTTATCTTTGTTGTTGCCCAGGTCTGGTGGTAGGTATATTTCTGGGAACACATTCCTGCTGCAAATTTAGAAGCTGCTGTTGCCTGTCCTGCTGAATATTGCCAAGGTATGTGTTGGCCTTATACTCGACCGTTACCAAAAGCCTGCTGCTGCTGCCTGTCATGCTCATGCTGAATTATCTTTGGGCCTTTTGCCACACCATTACCTGCTGCTGCCTGTCATGCTTAGTGTTTCAAAGCTATGTGTAGGCCTTATACTCAACCGTTACCAAAAGCCTGCTGTTGGTGCTGCTGCCTGTCATTATCATGCTGAGTTATCTATGAGCCTTTTACCATACCTTTACCTGCTGCTGCCTGTCCTGCTGAGTTGGGCCGATATATTTGTAGGCCTTATACTCGACCATTAACAAAATCCTGCTGCTGCTGCTGTCTGTCATGGTCATGATGCTTTATGTTTATGCCTTATACTACACAATTACCTTTACCTGTTGCTGCTGCTGTTGCCTGTCCTGAATCCGTGTAGTTAGTTCCATCTATTCTTAGACCTTATACTACAGCGTTAACATTTACCTACTTGGATCTGTAATAATCCTGTGTAATTTAGTCTATAAGTTTGACGTCCTTTATACTACAGACTTACAATTTACATGCTGCTGTCTGACATGATACTGCTTGGTTAGGCCCATCGATGTGTAGGCCTTAAACTGCAGCGTTACTACAGTGCTTTTCCCACCTTGATGTAAATTGTCAAATCAGTATGAGCCTCCTATTAGATGATTACTGCATGGGCAATTATCTTTCAGCTGGCAACAAGTTATTTAACCCCAACTGTTGCAATGAGTTGCTTCTCATTTCTTAAACAACCATGTTGAAAGACACATCTCGTGTGTTGAAAAGAGTCAAATCATTGGCATGCATAAAGTCGATAAAACATTAATCTGTGGTTGATGCAATTGATCAGGTCTAGGTTCAACTACTGTATGTGGTCCAAGAATGAGGTCAGCTGACTTCATGATTTATGAGCATACTGAATTAACAGTATATTGCATCCATGGATTTTTTTCTTCCATGATGGCACGGGCATATTCCAAGATGACAATGCCAGGATTCATCGTGCTCAAATTGTGAAAGAGTGGTTCAGGGAGCATGAGACATCATTTTCAAATATGCATTGCCCAACACTTAGCACAGACCTTTGCCCCTGTTTAAATTATTTTTTTGTTGTAGTTTGAACTTTTTTTTAGGACTAGCAGTGCATTTCCCTGCTGCTGTCTACCGTTATTCTACAAAATTAATATGCGCCATTCTAGTACAGTCAGTATTAACAAATACCTGTTGATGATGTCTTTACTGATCGTGATGAGACAACCAGCATGGACCAAATATACTCGATAGGACTTGTTCAAGTATAGAGTATTAGAATTCTCTTAAACTGGTGTGCATGTTTCATATTTGCATATGTGCTCTGTTCATTATCTATTGTCAATAATTATATAATTATATATATCGAAATAATTTTTTTTTTATTGTTAAAAGTAATCGTTCAGTGTTATGCTTTATTCACAAATTATAAATTTTTTTATCTATTTTATTTTATAGTTTATTATTTTGCTGAAGTTGGGTTTGGGGAGGCCCCGTTGTGGTTCTCACTGTAGCAAGGTGGGGACCGCATGTGGCCTTCCCTTGTCAAATGGAGGTGTGCAGTTAACATTGTACAAGACTAATAAAAGTTTATTATTTTATTATTTTATTTCACGTTTATATACGGACATAGGTTGGAGCATGGTGTTGTCTGTTGTCCCGGGAAGGATGCCTGACTTCCGTGTTGACCTGATGGTTTGGTGTGACTGGCGTTATACTCATCCGTGTGGTAATCCGGTTTTGTGAATGGAGCGTTATTGCCACATGTATATATTGATCGAAATATTTATATTTTAATTCTTGACAAATATGAAATGATAATTTGCAAATGCACATTTTATATAACCACAGCTTTAAAATTAGCAGTAAAATTGTACACTATTTAATGTTCTTGAAGCCATGTCACCGATTTGAGAGTGATTATACTCCTTGCCTCACATTTTATGTCTGTAAGGCAGAAGCTATGATCCGACATGCACAGTTAACGGGACGCTATCTAAGATCCATGCTGGTTAGTTCTTAGCCCTTCTAATTTTAGTTTTGTAACAGTTTTTTTCCCTACAAACATTTTTTTATAAATTATTTTTTTCAGTTTCTCAAGCAGATGAATTAAGCTAATGTTATTAATAAACATAGTGTTAGTGAGGTTATTAATCTGTTCACTGTATGCTTACTAGTATCAAATTTTCCTATATATTTAAATTATATTTATTTCAGAAAATTTTATAAGCATTTTACTTTTGGGTGATGCATGTAATAATATCTTTCTGTGAAAAAACACAACATTTACTATAAAACATTGTCATTGGCACTATTAACCCCTTAGTGAATACACAAATTTTTTCAAAATTGCATTCCAAAAGCTATAACTTTTTTTTTCTTTCATCAATATACCTTTATGAGGCCTTTTTTTTTGCAGGACAAGTTATAGTTTTTAATGCACCATTTTGGATACATATAATCATTGATTAACACCAGCTATCTGTCTTAAACCCCTTTTGTTTACGTCAGTAAAAGGCGTATTGGTGGTCACTAAGGGGTTAACTTTGGTCACTCCGTGATAAATGTCCAATTGTGTTGAACAAAAAGTGAATTACTCAATAAATATTTGTGTAATGGGTGGCTCACTCTGCAAAGGAGATAGGAAAGTGGGTGCACTAACGTCCAAGTATGGGTACTCACCGGACCCACAACAAATGGTCTATAGATTCAACAACAAAAATGGACAGGCACACCGAATCTGGTCAGAAGAAATTTGATATTCACAGTCTAGTCCGTACTATAAATTTATTGTATGTAAGATAGTATAAAAAAGTAAAAAGGAGTATGCAAGTATCCGGTTTCAGATAAAATATGGAGAGACGGATAAGACGACCGTAATCAAAGTCCATCCATCCGTCCGTCCATTGGTCATCCAGGCCAGTGAATGCCGTACACTCCAAATAATCAAATTTCACAATAGTTCACCATATTTCATCAATATTATACAAATTTCCCAGGAAAGTGCTGATGCAGAAAAGTTATAAAGATATTAATAATATAATAAATTAATTAAAAGTACATATAATTCATACAAAATGGGTCCATAAAAATCCTCAAGTGATAAGGTTCATCCCAGACCTAAAACAAATAGATGTTAGAAGTATCAGTTTGTTCAGTCAGGTCTATCTAAGCCTTTTTGTTATCCTGTGTTCCTCCGTTAAACAGTCCAGCGGCAGAGTGATTGTGAGAATGATCCTCTATAGTCATTAGCAATAGTTCATGTATAGCACCTAATGATCGATATTGATTATGATGTATATTGTAATTCCTCTGTGTATTTCATATATTTAAAAGGTCTCACCCGCTCAGGCGGTCTCGGTCTCCCGCTTCTGCAGGGATCCATATACGGTGCTGCGGCTCCTT
>JAKVIS010003000.1:0-19501 GCA_033119425.1 Bufotes viridis | reverse complement strand
AATTCACACCAGGCCACATCTATCTGCAGTATTGCTTACTGGACACTACGGGGACTTTTCTGCAGCACAGAAACCGCACGAGGACCACGTCTTGCTCTTCCAGCGCAGACCTACTTCCTCTGCTATATCCTGTTCACTTCAGATCATTCCGCCTCAGGCGCCGTTGGTTATTGAAAACTGACAGACAGCCTATTACACTCTAATAAAAAGCCTTTAGTGGCATATATACGTGTAAAAGAAAAATATACTCTGCGTTCATTGTTCCATTTTTATGTGGTAAAGCCTTTAGAGGCATATATCAGTAGAAAAAGAAAAATATAGTCAGCGATCAGCGCTGCACTTATATGTGGTAAAATAGCAATCCCTAAATCTGGTGTTCCAGCTGTGACTGGACAAGTTTCACAGTATCTGCCAAAGGATATATTTTGTTCTGGGTTGAAATTCAGTACCAAAATAGCAATACAATAAATCTGGTGTTCCAGCTGTGACTGGACAAGTTTCATAGTGTCCGTAAAGAGTATAGCTTTTGTTCTGGGTTGAAATTCAATTCCCAAAATAGCAATACTCTAAATCAGTGGTTTCAGCTGTGGCTAGACAAGTTTCATAGTGTCCATAAAAGTATAGCTTTTGTTCTGGGTTGAAATTCAATTACCAAACTGTCACGACCGCTATCCCAGCAGCGGTCGTGTCGCACCAGACGGAGGGGAAGGGGGACCCTTATCTACGGATGAGAAATAGAACGGCCACCCCTTACAAACACTAAGCTGGCACCTGTCTGCCCTGATACCTAGACGGGGTGTGAACCCGTGCGGCGATCAGGATGCCTAAACCCTGAGTCACCCTTAGAAGACTAGACTGGGGAAGGCAGATGGGAGCACTAGTCACCATCACTCATGTCTAGGAGAACAACAGGGAAAACAGGGAAGACAGCAACAAACAAACAATCTCCAGCAGAGATAGACTTATCAGTCACGAGCAGAGAAGATGATCCCAACAACGACAGTCCACGCCAGACAAGAGCTCCACAGCAATACCGTCAAACGATCTCCTTCAAAGGTCAGAATAGCACTGGAAGTAAGGACTATATCTGGCAATGACTGCAAGTGAAACTGAAACTAATATAGTAGCTGGGAGTGGCAGACAGCACTCACCTGAGAAGAATGCCTACAAACTCCCAGTCAGGACAAAAAGGTTCACAAAGGCAAAACCCGGATGACATACCCTGAACCACGGGCAAACTCACAAGCTATCGCGAGTAGCAGAGTCGCTGCGACCTTCTCTTCCCAGACCTATCTGGATCAGTCACAGTCGTGACAGTACCCCCCTTTCTACGAGGGCCACCGGACCCTCAAGACCAGGCCTCTCGGGTGGGACCTATAAAAAGCCCGAATGAGTCTGTCCGCCTTTATCTCTGATGCTGGCACCCACATTCTCTCTTGAACCATAACCTTTCCAGTGCACCAGGTACTGAAGAGAGCGGCGAACATATCGTGAATCAACAATCTTTTCTACCTGAAACTCAAGACTGCCATCAACAACCACCGGTGGAGGCGGTAGTGGCAATGGTTCAGGAGGTTCTACATATCTCTTAAGCAGAGATCTGTGGAAGACATTATGGATCCATAGAGTCTGAGGTAGCTCCAGGCGAAAAGCCACCGGGTTAATGATCTTAATTACCCTATAAGGACCAATAAATCTCAGACCTAATTTCCATGAGGGAACCTTCAACTTGATATTTCTGGTAGACAACCACACCAAGTCATTCACCCCAAGGTCCAGACCTTCAGAGCGCTTCTTATCAGCCACACGTTTGTATCTACCACCAATTCTCTTCAAACTTTCTTGCACACTCTGCCACACTGATGAAAGTGAAGAGCGCCAATCGTTCCTCCTCGGGAATCCCAGGCGGCCCCCCTCACTAAGCGTACAAAACTGAGGATGGAAACGATCACGCACCAAAAATGGTGACTTATCGTGGATTCTTGGCTGACGATTATTCATGGCAAACACGGCTAACGGTAAATAAGATGACCATTCCTCCTGATTTTCGGAAACAAAGCATCTCAAATATGTCTCTAGGTTTTGATTGAGTACGTTCAGTCTGACCGTTGGACTGTGGATGGAAAGATGAAGAAAACGACAGATGAACCCCTAAGCGAGAACAAAAAGCTTTCCAAAATTTAGAAACAAATTGCGTACCACGATCCGGAACAATATCGGAAGGGACCCCGTGAAGCTTCACGATGTGGTCAATAAAAACCTGAGCCAGTGTGTTAGCATTAGGCAATGCGGTCAGAGCAATAAAGTGCACCATTTTACTGAATCTGTCAACAACAACAAGAATAACAGTCTTCCCCGCTGATACTGGTAGATCAGTAATGAAATCCATTGATAGGTGCGTCCAAGGCCTGTTGGGGATGGCCAGAGGTAAAAGACACCCTGCCGGACGAGTATGATCCACCTTAGAACGAGCACAGGTAGGACATGCAGACACAAAATTCAACACCTCCTGGCGCCACTTAGGCCACCAGAACCGACGAGACACTAATTCAGAGGTTGCCTTACTACCTGGGTGTCCTGCCAGTGCGGAGTTATGGTGTTCTTTTAGTATCTCCAGGCGTAAATTTTCTGGCACAAACAGATAACCCGAGGGGCAGGAGGCCGGGGCGTCCCCCTGAGCTTCCAACACCCTCCCCTCTAAACCTGAGTGTAATGCAGAGACCACCACCCCCCTTTGCAAAATAGGCTCTGGAACATCATCATCACCCCCTCCAGGAAAACTTCGAGACAATGCATCTGCCTTAGTATTTTTTGGCGATAGGTTATTACAAAATTAAACCTAGTAAAAAATAACGACCACCGAGCCTGTCTAGGGGTGAGACGTTTAGCAGACTCCAGATATACTAAGTTTTTGTGATCAGTAATCACTGTGACGGGATGAACCGCTCCCTCCAAAAAATGACACCACTCCTCTAAGGCCAACTTAATAGCCAAAAGTTCCCTGTTGCCAATGTCATAGTTCCTTTCTGCAGTAGACAATTTCTTCGAAAAGAAAGCACACGGGCGCCATTCACCAGGGGACGGGCCTGAATAGTACCGCTCCCACCCCCACCTCTGATCGTCAACCTCTACAATAAAAGAAGCGAGACATCTGGCTGTACGAGAATAGGAGCCGAGGTGAATCTTTCCTTCAGAGATGTAAAGGCAGTTTTGGCTGCATGTGACCATTTGGAAAAATCGGATCCCTTTCGGGTCATGTCCGTCAGTGGTTTGACCACCAAGGAATAGTTCTTTATAAACTTTCTATAAAAATTGGCAAACCCCAGGAAGCGTTGCAATGCCTTCAGGTTCTCAGGCAGATCCCAGTCCATAATTAGCCGGATTTTCTCTGGATCCATGCGGAAACCTGAATCTGACAACACATACCCCAGAAATGGCAGTTCTTTTACGGCAAACACACATTTCTCTAATTTGGCAAACAATTTGTTGGCCCTTAATATCTGCAGCACTTGTCTCACATGGATCTTATGTGTATCCAGATCCGGAGAATAGACCAGGATGTCATCAAGATATATCACAAGAAATCTCCCGATAAGGTGACTAAAAATATCATTGACAAAATGTTGGAACACCGCAGGCGCATTAGTAAGACCAAATGGCATGACCAGATTTTCATAATGCCCTTCCGGAGTATTAAAAGCCGTCTTCCACTCATCCCCCTCTTTGATGCGAACCAGGTTATAGGCTCCTCTGAGATCCATTTTGGAGAACCATTTAGCACCAGCAACCTGATTAAAGAGGTCGGGAATGAGAGGAAGAGGATAGGAGTCTCGGATAGTTATCGGTTTAATTCCCGGAAATCCAGGCAGGGCGCAGGCCCCCATCTTTCTTTTTAACGAAAAAGAACCCTGCAGCCACGGGTGAAGAAGAGGGTCTGATGTGTCCCTTAGCCAAACTCTCCGAAATATAATCTTTCATAGCCTTCCTCTCCGGGCCGGAAAGATTGTATAACCGGATTTTAGGTAGTTTTGCCCCAGGTAACAGATTAATTGGACAATCATATGGACGATGAGGTGGTAACCCCTGACAACCCTTCTCAGAGAACACATCCATAAAATCTGACAGAAAGGAAGGTAGAGATGTTACAGAGAGTGTTGAGCACCTACTACTCAAGCAGTTGTCCTTACAATGTTCACTCCACTCCACAATCTCCCCGGCCTGCCAATCCACCACTGGATTGTGAGTCACCAGCCAGGGAAGCCCCAATACCATAGGAGCTGGAAGACCGTCCAGGACATAACAAGAGATATGCTCTTTATGGAGGTCCCCTACCTGCAGATGGATATTATGGACGATCTGAGTTAACTCTCTCTGAGTAAGAGGGAGGAGTCAATGGCAAAAACAGGAATAGTTCTGCATACCGGTTCCGGAGTAAAACCCAGAGCCTGAGCAAACCGTGAATCCACCAAGTTGACCCCCGCCCACTGTCCAAAAGACGGAACAGATCTCAGTCTTATTGCCCGCCACAACGGTAGCGGACAGCAAAAACTGAGACATGCGTATGGAGGAAGCGAATACGCCCAGACTGTTATCCTCTGCACAGTCTGGGGACTCCTAGTTTTCCTGCGGCTCCTTGGTTTGTGATCTCTTGGGTTCTGAGGGACATACCTTTACAAAATGACCCCTCCCCACAACGAAAACAAACCTCTGACCTATGGCGGACCTTAGGAGGATTCACCCGTCTAGTGGCGCCCCCTATTTGCATTGGTTCGACTGGATCACAACAAACCGATCCCTGCCCTATAGAGGCCTCTGTAGAATTTAATAGTCTCTCCCTGAGTCGTCTGTCGATTCTTAAGGACAGAGACATAGCAGCCTCAAGAGACCCAGGGACCTCGTATACAGCCAGCGCGTCTTTTAATTTTCAGACAACCCCTGGCAGAACTGACTCCTAAGGGCCGAGTCGTTCCATAATGTATCCGTAGCCCACCTACGAATTCGGAACAATATAGTTCAGCTGACCGGTTCTCCTGCCGAAGTCTACGTAGCTTAGACTCAGCCAGTGAGACCCTGTCCGGGTCATCATACACGAGACCCAAGGCTTCAAAAAACTCCTCCACTGATCGTAAGTCCGGAGAGTCAGATGGTAAGGAGAAAGCCCAAGCCTGCGGATCTCCTTGCAGGAGAGAAATTACAATGCCCACCCGTTGTTCCTCACCGCCGGAGGATCTAGGGCGTAACCTGAAGAACAATTTACAAGCTTCTCTGAAGGTTACAAATTGGTCTCTCCCTCCTGAGAACCTATCAGGAAAAGCCACTTTTGGCTCAGGAGTACCTTGGTTTCCCGTAGCAACGGTGGAACCCCAGGATTGCTGCTGCTGCAGTACTGTTGCTTTTAATCCTGCCACTTCAAGGAATAACCCCTGTAATTGTTTCGCCAAAACCGTAACCGGATCCATAGTGGAACAGAAGAATACAAAGCAAAACAGCAGGCAAAAAAAAAAAAAAAGGAAATGTCACTTTTTTTTTTTTTTTAAAAGGCCAGATATACTGTCACGACCGCTATCCCAGCAGCGGTCGTGTCGCACTCAAACGGAGGGAAGGGGACCCTTATCTATGGATGGGAAATAGAACGGCCACCCCTTACAAACACTAAGCTGGCACCTGTCTGCCCTGATACCCTAGACGGGGTGTGAACCCGTGCGGCGAGCAGGATGCCTAAACCCTGAGTCACCCTTAGAAGACTAGACTGGGGGAAGGCAGATGGGAGCACTAGTCACCATCACTCATGTCTAGGAGAACAACAGGGGAAGACAGCAACAAACAAACAATCTCCAGCAGAGATAGACTTATCCAGTCACGAGCAGAGAAGATGATCCCAACAACGACAGTCCACGCCAGACAAGAGCTCCACAGCAATACCGTCAAACGATCTCCTTCAAAGGTCAGAATAGCACTGGAAGTAAGGACTATATCTGGCAATGACTGCAAGTGAAACTGAAACTAATATAGTAGCTGGGAGTGGCAGACAGCACTCACCTAAGAAGAATGCCTACAAACTCCCAGTCAGGACAAAAAGGTTCACAAGGCAAAACCCGGATGACATACCCTGAACCACGGAGCAAACTCACAAGCTATCGCGAGTAGCAAGTCGCTGCGACCTTCTCTTCCCAGACCTATCTGGATCAGTCACAGTCGTGACACAAACTAGGAATACCGTAAATCTGGTGTTCCAGCTGTGACTGGACAAGTTTCATAGTGTCCGTCAAAGGATATATTATTTTCTGGGGTGAAATTCAGTTGCAATAATAGAAATACAGTAAATCTGGTGTTCCAGCTGTGACTGGACAAGTTTCATAGTATCCGCCAAAGGATATATTTTGTTCTGGGTTGAAATTCAATTACCAAAATAGCAATACCATAAATCTGGTGTTCCTGCTGTGACTGGACAAGTTTCATAGTGTCCGTCAAAGGATACATTATTTTCTGGGGTGGAATTCAATTGCAAAAATAAAAAACGTAAATCTGTTGTTCCAGCTGTGACTGGACAAGTTTCATAGTATCCGCCAAAGGATATATTTTGTTCTGCGTTCAAATTCAATTACCAAAATAGCAATACCATAAATCTGGTGTTCCAGCTGTGAGAGAACAAGTTTCATAGTGTCCATCAAAGGATATATTGTTTTCTGGGGTGAAATTCAGTTGCAAAAATAGAAATACCGTAAATATGGTGTTCCAGCGGTGACTGGACAAGTTTCATAGTGTCCGTCAAAAGATGTATTATTTTCTGGGGTGAAATTCAATTTCCAAAATAGCAATACCCTAAATCAGTGGTTTCTGCTGTGGCAGGACAAGTTTTATAGTGTCCGACAAAGGATAGCTTTTGTTCTGGGGAGAAATTTAGTGTTGATCGAACAGTTCGAGCATAGTTCGGGTTCGTACCGAATTTTGGGGTGTTTGGGACACGGACCCAAACCTGAACATTTTCAAAAAAGTTCAGGTTCGGGTCCGTTGTCCGGCGATTTCTTCCCGCTTTCTGAAGGGCTGTACAGCAGCCAATCAGCTAGCGTTTTACTTATTGCCCTAAAAGCCCATCACAGCCATGCCTACTAATGGCATGGCTGTGATTGGCCAAGTGCAGCATGTGATCCAGCCTCTATTTAAGCTGGAGTCACGTAGCGCCGCACGTCACACTGCTCTGATTAGTGTAGGGAGACGACGCAACTTCTGTGAGGGAGGGAAAAGTCAGCATTAGCACCTAATGAAGTGATCGATCTACAGCTGTGAATGATTCAACTTCTGCTAGTTAATTGCTCACTGGTTTTTAGGCTGCACAGAGCGTTTTTCTGTCACTTTTTTTCTGGGGTGATTGACGGATATATTGTGACTTGTGGTGCACCAGAACAAGCTGCCACCAAGTCCATCAATCCATCAATACTAGTTTTTTTTTTTGCTATATCCTACATCAGGGGCTTGGCTGTGTTTATTGTCACCCCTAGAAACTAAGGATAGCAATTTCTATATTTTATTAAGGGGTTAAATACAATTGCCAAAATACCAATCCCTAAATCTGGTGTTTCAGCTTTGGCTAGCCAAGTATAATACTGTCTGCTGTCTGGCAAAGGATAGATTATTTTATGTGGTGAAATTCAATTGCCAAAATAGCAATCCCCTAAATCTGGTATCCTAGCACTGGCTGGCAAAGTATAATGGTCGCCGCCAAAACATACTGTATATTTTGTTCTGGGGTAAAATTCAATTGCCAAAATAGCAATACCATAAATCTGGTGTTACAGCTGTGGCTGGCAAAGTATAATAGTGTCCACGAAAACATATATTTTGTTCTGGGGTGAAATTCAATTGCCAAAATCGCCATACCATAAATCTGGTGTTACAGCTGTGGCTGGCAAAGTATAATAGTGTCAGCCAAAACATATATTTTGTTCTGGGGTGAAATGCAATTGCCAAAATAGCAATTCCCTGAATCTGGTGTTCCAGTAGTGGCTGGCAAAGTATAATAGTGTCCGCCAAACCATATATTTTGTTCTGGGGTGAAATTCAATTGACAAAATAGCAATATCATAAATCTGATGTTACAGCTGTGGCTGGCAAAGTATAATATTGTCCGGCAAAATATATATTTTGTTCTGGGGTGAAATTCAATTGCCAAAATAGCAATACCCTGAATCTGATGTTCCAGTAGTGGTTGGCAAAGTATAATAGTGTCCGCCAAAACATATATTTTGTTCTGGGGTGAAATTCAATTACCAAAATAGCAATACCATAAATCTGGTGTCATAGCTGTGGCTGGCAAAGTATAACATTGTCCGCCAAAACATATACTTTGTTGTGGGGTGAAATTCAATTGCCAAAATAGCAATACCCTGAATCTGGTGTCCCAGCTGTTGCAGGCCAAGTGTTAATCTTTCCGTAAAGGGTATATTTTGTTTTGGGGTGAAATTCAATTGCCAAACTAGCAATACCCTGAATCTGGTGTTCCAGTAGTGGCTGGCAAAGTATATTAGTGTCCGCTAAAACATATATTTTGTTCTGGCATGAAATTGATTTGCCAAAATAGCAATACCATAAATCTGGTGTCACAGCTGTAGCTGGCAAAGTATAATAGTGTCCGCCAAAACATATATTTTGTTCTGGGGTGAAATTCAATTGCCAAAATAGCAATACCATAAATCTGGGTGTCACAGCTGTGGCTGGCAAAGTATAATATTGTCCGCCAAAACATATATATTTTGTTCTGGGGTGAAATTCAATTGCCAAAATAGCCATACCATGAATCTGGTGTCCCAGCAGTTGCAAGGCAATTGTTAATCTGTCCGTAAAGGGTATATTACACTCAAGGTGTATATACAAGTGCTGAGAGGGTCATCCTCATTAACTTCACACGCTACCGTGCATCTCCCTTTGTATTTCTGTCCGTTAAAGGGTATCTCACATAAAGTGTTAAAATACAATTGCTGAAGGCATAATCCTACATATTTTTTTCTCACGCTACTGTGCATCTCCAAGTGTAAATCTGTCCATAAAAGGATACCTTTCATCCAGGGACTAAATACTAGCCCTAAAAGAGATATTCCATTAAATCAGTGGTTACTGCTGTGCTTGGATTAGTGTAATACGCTACATAAATAAATAAGCAGATAGTGTTAGGTGCCTGTAAAAATGGCCTGAATTTGAAATCAATACATTGGGCCAAATATTTTTTTCTTATTGTGGTGCTTGATAAATGGTAACAATGAGGAAAACATCTAGTAAGGGACGCGGACGCGGTCGTGGTGGTGTTAGGGTACTTCTGGTGCTGGGAGAGGACGTGGCCATTCTGCCACAGCCACACGTCCTAGTGAACCAACTACCTCAGGTTTCAATACCCGCCAGAATTTACAGCGATATTTGGTGGGGCCCAATGCCGTTCTAAGGATGGTAAGGCCTGAGCAGGTACAGGCGCTAGTCAATTGGGTGGCCGACAGTGGATCCGGCACGTTTACAACATTATCTCCCACCCAGTCTTCTGCAGAAAGCGCACAGGTGGCGCCTGAAAACCAAGCCCATCAGTCTGTCACATCACCCCCATGCATATCAGGGAAACTGTCTGAGCCTCAAGTTATGCAGCAGTCTCTTATGCTGTTTGAAGACTCTGCTGGCAGGGTTTCCCAAGGGAATCCACCTACCCTTCCCCAGTGGTGGAAGACATAGAATGCACTGATGCGCAACCACTGATGTTTCATGATGATGAGGACATGGGAAAACCACCTCATTGGAGTCCGCGCGTCTCTGATAATGACGAAACACAGGTGCCAACTGCTGCTTCTTTCTGCTGTGTGCAGATCGAACAGGAGGTCAGAGAGGAAGACTGTGTGGAAGACGATGCAGGGGACGATGAGGTCCTAGACCCCACATGGAATAAAGGTCGTACCACTGACTTTCATAGTTCAGAGGAAGAGGCAGTTGTGAGGCCGAGCCAACAGCGTAGCAAAAAGAGGGAGCAGGGGGCAAAAGCAGAACAGCCGCCGCCAAGAGAGTTCGCCTGCTACTGGCCACCGCCACCAGGGACCGAGCACCCCAAAGGCAGCTTCAAAGAGTTCCCTGGCATGGCACTTCTTTAAACAATGTGCTGACGACAAGACCCGAGTGGTTTGCACGCTGTGCCATCAGAGCCTGAAGCGAGGCATTAACGTTCTGAACCTTAGCACAACCTGCATGACCAGGCATCTACATGCAAAGCATGAACTGCAGTGGAGTAAACACCTTAAAAGCTAGGAACTCACATTGGCTCCCCTGCTCCCTCTTCTGCTGCTGCCTCGGCCTGTTCCTCCGCCTCGGGAGGAACGTTGGCACCTGCCGCCCACCAAACAGAGGATGTGCCACCGACACCACCACCTGCATCACCAAGCATCTCCACCATGTCACACGGCAGCGTTCAGCTCTCCATCTCACAAACCTTGGAGAGAAAGCGTAAATTCCCACCTAGCCACCCTCGAGCCCTGGGCCTGCATTTCTAATCTCCTGGCCTTTGAGATGCTTTCATTCAGGCTGGTGGACACAGACAGCTTCAAGCAGCTGATGTCCATGGCTGTCCCACAGTATGTTGTTCCCAGCCGCCACTACTTCTCCAAGAGAGCCGTGCCTTCCCTGCACAACCAAGTATCCGATAAAATCAAGTGTGCACTGCGCAAGCCATCTGTGGCAAGGTCCACCTAACCACAGATACGTGGACCAGTATGCACGGCCAGAGACGCTATATCTCCCTAACTGCACACTGGGTAAATGTAGTGGTGGCTGGGCCCCAGGCGGAGCGTTGCTTAGCGCACGTCCTTCCGCCGCCAAGGATCGCAGGGCATCATCCTTTGCCTCCTGTAGCCTCCTCCTCCTACTCGGCTTCCTCCTCCTCTGCTTCCACCAGCTCATCCAGTCAGCCACACACCTTCACCACCAACTTCAGCACAGCCCGGGTAAACGTCAGCAGGCCATTCTGAAACTCATATGTTTGGGGGACAGGCCCCACACCGCGCAGGAGTTGTGGCGGGGTATTGAACAACAGTCCGACGAGTGGTTTCTGCCGATGAGCCTAAAGCCTGGCCTGGTGGTGTGCGATAATGGGCGAAATCTCGTCGCAGCTCTGGGACTAGCCAGTTTGACGCACATCCCTTGCCTGGCGCATGTGCTGAATTTGGTGGTGCAGAAGTTCATTCACAGCTACCCCAACATGTCAGAGCTGCTGCATAGTGCGGGACGTCTTTGCATGCTTCCGGCATTAACATCCTGCCGCTGCTCGCCTGTCTGCGCTACAGCGTAACTTCGGCCTTCCAGCTCACCGCCTCATATGCAACGTGCCAACCAGCTGGAACTACACCTTGCACATGCTGGAGAGACAGTGCGAGCAGCAGCAGGCCATAGTGGAGTTTCAGCTGCAGCACGCACGGGTCAGTCGCACTGAGGAACAGCACCACTTCACCACCAATGATTGGGCCTCCATGCGAGACCTGTATGCCCTGTTGCGCTGTTTCGAGTACTCCACCAACATGGCCAGTGGCGATAACACCGCTATCAGCGTTAAAATACCACTTCTATGTCTCCTTGAGAAAACGCTTAGGGCGATGATGAAAGTGGAGGTGGCCCAGGAGGAGGAGAAGGAGGAGGATGAGGGGTCATTTTTAGCACTTTCAGGCCAGTCTGTTAGAAGTGGCTCAGAGGAGGTCTTTTGCAGCAGCAGAGTCCAGGTACAAATGTGGCCAGCCTGGGCCCACTACTGGAGGACGAGCAGGATGAGGTGGAGGAGGATGAGGATGAAGCAGGTTCACAGCGGGGTGGCACCCGACACAGCTCAGGCACGTCACTGGTGCGTGGCTTGGGGGATTCGGAGGACGATGACGATACGCCTCCCACAGAGGACAGCTTGTCCTTAACTCTGGGGAGCCTGGCACACATGAACGACTATGACAGCAGAGTTGCCCACATTTTAACGTGTGCGGACTACTATGTTGCCACCCTGCTGGATCCCTGGTACAAAGACAATGTGCCCACCTTACTTCCTGCACTGGAGAGTTATAGGAAGATGCGCGAGTAAAGCGCACGCTGGTTGACGCGCTCCTGAGAGCATTCCAAAATTTCACAGGGGAACAGGTGGAAGCCCAAGGCGAAGGCAGAGGAGGAGCAAGAGGTTGCCAACGCAACTGTGTCATGGCCAGCTCCTCTGAGGGCAGGGTTAGCATGGCAGAAATGTGGAAAAGTTTTGTCTCCACGCCACAGCTAACTGCACCACCACCTGATACGGAACGTGTTAGCAGGAGGCAGCATTTCACTAACATGGTTGAACAGTACGCCTGCACACCCCTCCACGTACTAACTGATGGTTCGGCACCATTCAACTTCTGGGTCTCCAAATTGTCCACGTGGCCAGATTTAGCATTTTATGCCTTGGAGGTGCTGGACTGCCCGGCGGCCAGCGTTTTGTCTGAATGTGTATTCAGCATGGCAGGGGGCATCATTACTGACAAACGCAACCGCCTGTCCACAGCTAACGTGGACAAGCTGACGTTCATGAAAATGAACCAGGCATGGATCCCACAGGACCTGTCCCTCCCTTGTGCAGAATAGACATTTATAACTGCCTCCCCGCAACCATGTATTCTTGTACTCCGGGGCACTTCTTTATTGAATCCTCAATTTTTTTACTTTACCATGATCTTGCGGTGCAACCCAAAGTTGAATGAACCTCTCCTCAATCTGGCCTAAATAATTGAAAGTGGCCTTCTCCAGTGGTGGGTCATATGACGCCTTATTCTTTGCTGTGGGACCTCTCTACTCTGTCTGGGTGCTGGGGCCTAAATAACTGAAAGTGGCCTTCTCCAGTGGTGGGTCATATGATGCCTTATTCCTTGCTGTGGGACTTCTCTCCTCTGTCTGGGTGCTGGGGCCTAAATAACTGAAAGTGGCCTTCTCCAGTGGTGGGTGATATGAGGCATGATTCCTTGCTGTGGGACCTCTCTCCTCTGTCAGGGTGCTGGGGCCTAAGTAACTGAAAGTGGCCTCTCCAGTGGTGGGTGATATGATGCATGATTCTCTGCTATGCGACCTCTCTCCAATTGATATTGGTTAATTTTTATTTATTTTATTTTATTTTATTTTAATTCATTTCCCTATCCAAATTTGTTTGCAGGGCATTTGTCTACATTTTGCTGCCTTTTGCAGCCCTCTATCCCTTTCCTGGACTATTTTACAGCCTTTTTAGTGCCTAAAAGTTCGGGTCCCCATTGACTTCAATTTGGTTCGGGATAAAGTTCGGGTCGAGTTCAGATCCCGAACCCGAACATTTTCGGGAAGCTCGGCCGAACTTCTTGAACACGAACATCCAGGTGTTCGCTCATCTCTAGTGAAATTCAATTGCCAAAATAGCAATACTCTAAATCAGTGGTTTAAGCTGTGGCTGGACAAGTTTCATAGTGTCCATAAAAGTATAGCTTTTGTTCTAGGTTGAAATTCAATTACCAAACTAGGAATACCGTAAATCTGGTGTTCCAGCTGTGACTGGACAAGTTTCATAATGTCCGTCAAAGGATATATTATTTTCTGGGGTGAAATTCAGTTTAAAAAATAGAAATACAGTAAATCTGGTGTTTTAGCTGTGGCTGGACAAGTAGTTTAATATTATGCGTCAAAGGATATATTTTGTTCTGGGGTGAAATTCAATTGCCAAAATAGAAGTACCCAAAATCTGGTGTTCCAGCAGTTGCAGGCCAAGTGTAAATCTGTCCTTAAAAGGGTATATTACACTCAGCGTGCATCTCCAATTGTATTTCTTTCCGTTAAAGGGTATATTACAGCAAGTGTTAAAATACAAGTGCTGAAAGCATAATCCTATATATTTTTTCACACATTACAGTGCATCTCCAAGTGTAAATCTGTCCGTAAAAGGATTCTTTTCATCCAGGGCCAAAATACTAGCCCTACAATTGATATTCCCCTAAATTAGTGGTTACTGCTGTGCCTGGATTATTGTTATACGGTACTTAAACAGATATCCAGATAGTGTTAGGTGCCTGTAAAAAAAAGGCCTGAATTTGAGTTCAATACATTGGGCCAAATAATTTTTTTCTTATTGTGGTGAGTGGTAACAATGAGGAAAACATTGGCTGGGGGAAACGGATGACGATGATGATACGCCTTCCACAGATGACAGCTTGTCCTTGTCCAGCCTGGCACACATGAGCGACTACATGCTGCAGTGCCTGCGCAACGACAGCAGAGTTGCCCACATTTTAACGTGTGCGGACTACTGGGTTGCCACCCTGCTGGATCCCCGGTACAAAGACCATATGCCCACCTTACTTCCTGCACTGGATCGTGATAGGAAGATGCGCGAGTACAAGCGCACAATGGTACACTTGCTACTGAGAGCATTCCCAAATGTCACAGGGGAACAAGTGGAAGCCCAAGGCGAAGGCAGAGGAGGAGCGAGAGGTTGCCAACACAGCTGTGTCACGGCCAGCTCCTCTGAGGGCAGGGTTAGCATGGCAGAGATGTGGAAAAGTTTGTCACCACATTCATTTCTATGGGGCCGCCATAGAAATAAATGGGAGTGGTGGCCACGCAAGTGCTGTGTGCTCCTATTCAATCCTAGGAGAGCGCTTGGCGGTGGCTGGACCTGGGGTCCTCCAGCCACCACCTTCCCTACTCCGTTCTTAGTGTAGGTGCGCATCCCAGAGGTGAGACATGCACCTATCAGACAATGGGGGAATATCCTAGCAATATGCCCCCATTGTCTTAGATTAGACAACCCCTTTAAGAAAAAGAAAAAACATTCCTAAGAATTATTATTATATTCATGTTTCTGCAATTCCCCCAAACAGAAAAATAACTTGGAAAACCAGTGTAGCACACTACTATTTTATGGTAGTGAATTAGTGTTTCTTCAAAGGCACACTTTTATATGCAACATGCACAGGCAGGCGCTTTTACCCACATAGACACACATTAAAGCTTGGACTACACAGCAACATTGGCCTGTGACACATGTTGCACAGCAATGCAGTACTACAGTTAAAGGGGTTATCCAAGAATATTAAATTCCCCCCATATGCCAGGCCCCTCACACTGAATCTACTTACCTGGATCCCTGCGCTGCTCCTGGTCCCCGCACCGCCGCTGCTGCTTCTCCCCGTGCACAGATCAAAACATCTGGTGTCAGGGGGAAAGCAGTCAATGGCAGATGGGGATGGGACTCCCTAGTATCGCGGGTGACGTTAGGCTGCCATTGGCTGCTCCCCCTGGACACCGGATGTTTTTATCCGCACACGGGGAGAAGGTGCAGCAGCGGGGAACAGGAGAAGCACAGGGAGCAGGGAGCCAGGTAAGTATATTTATTGTGAAAGGCCCGGCATATGGGGGGAATTTAATATTCCTGGATAACCCCTTTAAGTGAATAGGGTAACTGTTGAATCACAACCCTATTCACTGTGTTGCTGTAATTTTTGGCTGCACAGTGCGTGTTGTGAGCCAAAGTGGGTGTGTAGTGCTAGTCCTAACACACTTCACAGGCAGGCACACTTTTACACTAGAAGGCATGGCCTTTTAGCCACTACATATGAAGACATGGTCTTATACACACTTTTACATATGAAGGCTTCCTTTAACACCACAATACATGCTGTATAGTATAGATTTCCTTAACTGCTTTTACCCTGAGTATTGTGGCTGCAGCATCCTGTTGTGTCCTCCCACTTGTAGCAGCAGTGCTTCCTTGCTGAATAGGAAGGCTGATAAATCGGAGAACAGCCTATGAGTACTTTTAGCTATAGGGTGCATCCAGCCAGCACTTCCTGTCAGTGAGCTTATATCCCCATGTTAAAAAACGTCGCATTTTGCCACGATTTTTGTGAAAATCAGAACATGGGGATATAGGCTCACTGACAGGAAGTGCTGGCTGGATGCACCCCTATAAGCTAAAAGTACTCATAGGCTGTCCTCCGATTTATCAGCCTTCCTATTCAGTAAGGAAGGACTGCCTTTCTACCTACTTGGTGCAGCATAGGGGCCCTCAACTGATGGACATCTTTGTAGATTGTGGCTGGGGATCATGTATATGTTCAGATGGCAGGGCCCATGAAGACAGGAGGCGGACCCTCCACGCAGCTCAGAGCATCTCCATCTGGGTACGCAGTGCCTGCAGCTCAAGGAAAGTGACAGTGAGCTTCAAACGTGAAGGCTCACTTACAGTGCCGGGGCCCACCGAGAAATCCCCGCCTCCCCGGTGGGTCAGTCCAAGCCTGGACACTACATCAAGATTAATCAGGCGTGGATCAGCCAGGATTTCCAAACACCAATGCCTGATGCATCAGACTAGATCATCTATGGTGCCACACCAACATTTTGAAAAAGAGACCGGTTTCTTATGGCTACCTGCCTCAGCTACTATTCTGATGCTGTTACCTGCCTGATGCAACACATCTGATGCCAAGTGCTCCTTCTTTCACCCATCATCTCCAAAAGGTACTAGTTTTGCCACCCACCTCCACAGTATGTCACCTTGCCACTCTGTGGCCTCCTGATGCTACCACCACTTCCAGACTCTGTCATTGTGCCGCTCTGCGTCCTACTCATGCTGCCATGTCTACATTATGTCGCCGTGCCACTCTGATGTATCATGCTGCTGCTGCCAAGTACACACTATGTCACCTTGCCATTCTGTGGCCTATTGATGCTGCCATGTCCACACATGTCACCTTGCCACTCTGTGGCCTTCTGATGCTGCCATGTCGACACTATGTCACCGTGCCACTCTGATGTATCATGCTGCTGCTGCCATCTCCACACTATGTAACCTGGCCACCGCGGGCCTCCTCATACTGCTGACAACTACATATTCTGTGACTGTGACACTCGGTGGCCTCCTCATACTGCTGGCACCTACACACTGTCATTGTGCCACTCTGTGGCCTCCTGATGCTGCCGCCACCTCCAGACTTTGTCATTGGGCCTCTCTGTGGTCTCCTCATGCTGCTTCCACCTTACCAATCTGTCATAGGGACACTCTGTGGACTTCTCATGCTGTTCCCACCCTCGCCACTTCCTGACTGGGCCACTATTTTGGCTTTCGGCCTGGCTGACATCATCATTTTTTTTACCTTTCTTCTGATCTGTCAGAAGGAAGGAAAAATGAGACGCACAATGGATCCTGTCTGTGTAGCAGCTGTAAGGCCTGTATGGTCCCATCAGAATAGGCTTATGATTCGGTAGCCAAAAGCAGAAATGGGTAAAAAACACAGAAGACATGCAAAAATTCCATTCACATGTCATCTCTGTTTTGGATTACTTACAAAATACTGACCATGTGAAGATGGAAGCTCAACAGACAAGATCCGTTTTTGGGGGTTATTGTTGACAGATCAGAGGAAGGGCAAAATAATCTGTGACATCAACACAAGGGAGAACTTGCCTGTCCAACCTAAATGTGGAGAAACTGACATTTGTGAAGATCAATTAGGCATGGATCAGCCAGGATTTTCAAACACCAGTGCCCGATACATCAGACTAGATCATCTATGGTGCCACACCTAAACTTTGTAAAAAGGGACCTGTTTCTTCTGCTACCTGCTTTAGCTACTATTCTGATGCCAGCCAGGTGCTCCTACTGCCACCCACCATCTTAAGCTGGTATTGTCCCCACCTCCTCACTCTGTCACTGGGCCACTCTGTGGTCTCCTCATGCTTCTGCCACCTCACCACGCTGTGGTCTCCTAATGCTGCTGCCGCCATAACATACTATGGTTTTGTGATGATGCGCCTACCTCGACACTCTGTCATTGGACCGCTCTGTTGTCTCCTCAGCTGCTACCAACTCGACACTCTGTCACTGGGCCACTCTGAGGTCTCCTCATGCTGCTGCCACCTCACCACTCTGTGGTCTCCTCATGCTGCTTCCACCTAACCACATTGTAGTCTCCTCATGCTGCTGCCACTTTACCACTCTATGGTCTCGTCATGCTGCTGCTACCTAAACACTCTGTCACTGGGCCAATCTGTGGTCTTCTGATGCTGCTGCCACCTCCCCACTAAGTCCCTGGACCACTCTGTGATCTCCTTATGCTGCTGCCAGCTCATCACTATGTCACTGGTCCACTCTGTGTTCTCCTCATGCTTCTGCCACCTCCAACTCTGTTGTCTCCTCATGCTTCTGCCACCTCACCACTCTGTTGTCTCCTCATGTTTCTGCCACCTCATGACTCAGTGGTCTCCTCATGCTGCTGCCTGCTCACCACAATGTCACTGGGCCACTCTGTGGTCTCCTCATGCTGCGGCTACCTCACCACTCTGTCACTGAGCCAATCTGTGGGCTTTTCATGCTGTTCCCACCCTCCCCACTTCATGACTGGGCCACTATTTTGCCTTTTTGGCCTGGATGACAATATGACATAACCATTTGTTTTACCCTTCTGCTGATCTGTCAGAAGGAAGGAAAATGAGACACACAACGTATCCTGTTTATGTAGCAGCTGTAAGGCCTGTATGACATTGTCCCTATTTTGCATCACAATTGGCTTATGATTTGGTATCTAAAAGCAGGAGTGGGTACAAAACACAGAAGACATGCAAATATTCCATTCATGTGTAATTTCTGCTTTTGATCCACTCCTGTTTTTTTGGGCTTTAGCAATACTGATGGATTACTGTCACGGACGTTTCGGACAGGTGGCAGGAGATCAGTGAAAAGCTTTCACTAAACAACTGGAATTCACGTCAGAATAACCGGTGCCCACATCCTCTCCTCTGGTCCATAACCCATGATGTGGGTACCGGCATCTGACGTGAATGCCAGTCGCTTGGTGAAAGCATTTTGGGGGTTATTGTTCTGATGGATCAGGTAAGGGCAAAATAATCTGTGACGTCAACATAAACTTACTGCTGACACCTCTCCACTCTCTTAGGGGCTCTACCTGTAACAGTGTTTAATAGGACAGGTTCTGTAGAAATCTATGTGGAATCAGCTGATGATGATATAAAAGGAGTGTGCACTTTCACGCTGTAATAGGATCCTGGGCCTCTGCATGGTTCTTTATACCTGGCGCTAACATTGACCTCTAAGGCTGAGTTCACACTTGAGGTATTTGGTCCGTTTGGCCCCATAACTGTCTTAATATGTCAAGTGTGAAGTGATGCTAAGAGTGACACCTGTCATCTGCATGTCATACTGACTCACAGTATTGTTTCACTACCAAGACAGACCCCTATGCTTGTTTCTGCAAGGCACAGTGTTCTACACCACCATACAGACTCTCTGCAGCCAGGAAATACGTTTTTTAACGAGATTCGCCACAAAAACATTCTGATCTAATCAAATTTTTGGGAAAATTAGGCTGAACCGACCAAATCGAATTTTTGAGAAATTTGCTCATCCCAACTTCTCTGTATAAAAATAAAAGAAGCATTTCTTAGAAATAGAGGACCGGATTTTTCACAATGGAGTTAAGGTCATGTTTTATGGCACATA
>JAKVIS010002999.1:0-19946 GCA_033119425.1 Bufotes viridis | reverse complement strand
GGACACAGCCCGGTCTATATAAGGTCTCACAGCGGACAATGCATCAGAGCAAATACTAAGCCACGAGGAAGAAAGAACTGCCTATAGAGCTCAGAGACAGGATTGTGTGGAGACACAGATCTGGAGAAGGGCACAAAAACATTTCTGCTGCACATTGTCCTCCATACACTTGAGAAAGGCTCATAGAGCCGAAACACGTGTAGTGTTTTACCTCATTCTATGGCGAATAAAAGAGAATCTTGAAGAATTATCGCTTTGAGTGCCGATCCTTTTAATACTACTACCTGTGAGTACACTGACTCAGGATACGGGCACTGCTCCATAGCGGAGTAGTGTGGAGTGCCGCTTGCTCTTTCCTCCTGGAGCTGGACACCAATCCAAACTAAGAAATCAGGAGAGAAGGAACTTGATAAGAGAGGTGACAAATAATCCAGTGGACACCTGGTTTGAGCTCCAAAGTGTGCAGACGGAAGAAACTTCCAAAAGGTCAACCTTCACTGCAGCCTCCACCAATCTGGGCTACTATGGCAGAGTGGCTGGAAAGAAGTCTCTCCTCAGTAAAAGACACATGAAAGCCACCGGGATTTTTCAAAAAAGCACCTAAAGGACTCTCTGAAAACAAGATTCTCTGGTTTGATGAAAACAAGATTGAGTCATGTCTGAAGGAAACCAGGCATTGCTCTTAACCTGCTCAATATAAATCCTACAGTGAAGCATGGTGGTGGCAGCATCGTGTTTTGGGGGACAGAGAGACTGGTCAGGGTTAAAGGAAAGTTGAATGGAGCAAAGTACAGACATATTTTTAATGCAAACCTGATTCAGAGTTCTGGAGCTCAGTCGGGCTAAAGATTCACCTTCCAACAAGAAAATGACCCTAAGCACACAGCCAAGACAACACAGGAACGGCTTAGGGACAACTCGGTGAATGTCCTTGAGTGGCCCAGCCAGAGCTCTGAACCCAATGAAACCTCTCTAGAGAGACCTAAAAATGACTGTCAACCAATGGTCCCAAACCAATCCCAATCACCAAATCCAGGTTTGCAAAACTTGTGGCATCATCCCCAAGAAGACAGGAGGTTATAATCTCTGTCAAAGGGGCTTCAACAACAGTAAGTCCTGAGTAAAGGGTCTTGTCAATGTAATGATTTTAGTTTCTTGTTTTCTATTAATTAGCAAACATTTCTAACATTGTGTTCTCTAACATTCTGTTCTGTTTGTAGGTGGACAGCCACGTTAAGATGGAAAAATAATCAAAATATAGATTTGAGATCTCTTTACACCCCATACATTTGAACAATGCTCCCGGCTGACAGATCTGCGCTGACAAGCATAGCACAATTGCTAATATTTTCCATGCAATTACTTTCGGACTACCTCTCAGGTGTGTCTCTCTTCAGCATGACTGAACCCAGAAAACACACAGAATGTAAAGAAAATCAAATGAAAACTTCTGAAACTGCCTCATACTGGTTTCCAATATAATTCAATATAATTGTACATCTTAAAGGAACAGAAAGCACAAGCTGTGAGATTCCAGACATTTCAGGTGATACAAAGTATTTCTTCAGTAGACAAAACTGTAACATTTCTTGTTTAAAGGTTCTCCCATCTTAATTCTGTGTCCATGTAGTTATATAGCAGTCTGCTGGTTTCTACAGAAAGCTGGGTAGATAACCATTTGTAAATGTAAGGAAAGTTCGCAAAAGACTGTTTGCATTGTTTTTATTTAGTCTATTTATCTGTCTCATATCTATATATCTTGAGATGAGCGAACCACTTGAGGCTCTTTTTGGGTCCAGTTTGCTGAATTTTTGAAAAAGTTCAGTTAGGACCAGAATCAGTTCTAGCTGAACAGAAGTTAGTCCAATTGCCCTGAAAGTTGGACAACTTGGACCATTTGATTGTCCCCATGCACCCCGTGGCGTTGAAAACCCTTTCCGAGATGAGAGGCTGTGTAAGGCTGGGCAAGAAAGAAAAAAAGAGAGCATGCTGTGCCAGTTTGGGCCACTGTTATAGTCTGCTTGCCCAGAAATCCATGTGGTCGGGAACTGGGTATGCGACACAGACTGGCCATAGTTTAGGTAGGCCTGAACCTGGGTGTTGAGGTGGACCTGTAGGCTTGCTGACTGGCCTCAGCCTGGCATGACCCATAGAAAGACTGCTCTATCATGTTGAGGATACTGAAATGCTGGCTAGGAATCTTCCAGTGAGGATGAGGACACACCATTAGCTCCCTAAAGGCAGCAGACTCAACTAAATGGTATGGCAGCAACTGCAACATCAGCAACTTTGCCAAGTAGGAATTAAATTTGTGCACAATCGGATTGCTGGGTGAATAGAATTTCTGGCCATGCATTTCCTTATCAATGGCTGACGAAGGAGCAGAGGAGGAGAGGGGGAAACTGAATGATGAGAAACGTAGTGGGAGAAATGGGATGATGATAATGTCAAAGACACTGCACTGCAAATGGATGCGGCCTGGCTGGCACAAGGTGGACCGGGATGGCATGGCTCATGGAATGGGATGATGCTGCTTCATGTGGTTAAATAGAGCGATGGTGCCTACGTTTGCATTTGCCTGCCCATGTCTTATTTTGCTCTTGCAAAGCTTGGAAAAGGTAATGCTTTTGTCTTCTGGCAGGGTGGAGAAAAATGCTAGACAAGAGATACTCGTACAGGAGAGGTTGACGCAGCAAAGCTTGGCTTAACCTTGGCACGTTTTGGACCTAACCCCACCCACAGCATCAGCGGCATCACCAGATCCCAAAGCAGATATGGTCCTGGCTGTTTTTTGGGAGGTACATGGCCTCTACTCTTTATTGCTGTTGGTATCAACCTCCTCCCCTTATATTGCCTCCTCCTCATCACCCCAATATGGCCCCAAGGTCCTGTCCAGCAAACAATCATCATCAGAATCCTCACCCTCCCTTTCGCTTCTATTAGACTGTGGAATATCATGGTGGGTTCCTTGGCTTCCCTCCCCTACTTTGCCGCAGCTGCCACTGTTGCTTCCCCTAAAGCCAATACTGCAACTATGGGTGCCACTACTACCACCAACACAGCTATGCATGTGATCTACAGCCTCCACCTCTTCCTCAGGGCAGTAGAAATGCTGACAGCTCTCACACAATTCTTCCACAGCTATATTCTCTTGACTATCTGCCATAGGGCGTGGTGGGTTTTCTTGCCAAATCTTAGGAAAAAGGAAGACGTACCACTAGGAAGGGGCAGTGAAGACTGAGATGTCTCCACTGAAAGCCTTCTTTGGGGCATCAGGGAGGAGTACCAGGAGGAACGCTATGACCACTTGCTCCATAGCATGGTGTCAGACTCAGAAGTCACCTCCACATTATCCTGCTGCAACTGAGAGGAGGAGCGAGCCATCCAATATACAATCTCTTCCTTTCCGAAGCCAGCCAGGACAACTGCAGCCTACTAACACTACTACTACTTTTGGCTGGATGGTTGGTGCTGCTACTACCCACATGTGCTGGTACAATTTTTGCTTATTCCATCCCCCAGCCCCCAGCCCCCCCCCCCCCAAAAAAAAAAATAATGATAATATAATAATAATAACAATTTCAGTGAAAATGGGAATAAATTCAAGTATTTCCTTGCAGGTAGCTGCTTTTGAGGTTTGCAGCTCTGCTAGGAGGCGTAGCCAAGCTCAACTCCTCACTCCTTCCTCCCTGGCTTTCAGTTTCCCTGCTAGTCGTTATTCTACCCACAATTCTTCTTCTTTGTAATTCTAATCTTTCCCTTCACTCTCCCTGGCAGTAGAATACAAGCTTGATTGATTTCTGACTGTAGCTGATTTTTTCACTCTCCCTGACTCCCAAAGTTATTTTATTTCCTGCAGACATTGTAAGACCCAACCAAACTCGCTCGCAGCCCAGCACAGAATTATGTTCTGCTCCTTCTACTAGAGCATCTCCGTGCCTGCTGCAGAACTGATTGCCTTATTCAGGTTGTCTGTCAGATGGGAGTCAATAGTCTATGGTTTCGCACTGCGACATGCGACATGCTGCGACAAGACAGTAGTAAAAAATCCATTTGGATGGATTTTTCTGCGACTGTCACGTCGCAGCATGTCGCATGTCGCAGTGCGACGCCATAGACTATCATTACAAAAATTGTCGGTTAACAACATGGCTCCAGCGAACTATAACTTGCTGAAACAAATATCACTTTTTGGATTCTTTTATCTCACTCAGCTGGAATTAATCACCCCTTCCAGGATTTTTCTACATATCGTATTACGATACATAGATAGATATGAGATAGATATGATTTAGATATAAGGATGAGCGCACCAGTTCAGACCGGGTTCAGTACGAATGTTGCTATTTTTTGGACAACAGACAAGACAAACTCAAATATTTTCAGTTTTGTTTCGGGCAAATCCACTAAAAAGGTTCAAAGCGACACATGTCGTCATGTAGCCCTAGCTTTACTCCAGGAAAGCTATTCCCTTAGCCTCTGGAGATTCCAGGTGTGGCTGGGATCTTTACTGGGGAATAAATAGAGTCCGCATAGACTCAGTCAGAGTCATAGGCTTCTGGCTATGTGCAAAGCCTAATCCTCTTGACAGGCTGAAAGCATAGGTGTAAGAGACATTCTCTGAGGCAGGTGTTTATTTCTTGATGGATGAGAAGAATGGAAAATAAAATGGTGATGTGAATGTAGCCTCAACTGTTTACTTGTACAAATATATAGTATTAGGAGCACTCAATTATCTTTCACACATGGATCATGTCTGACACCATTTAATAGTATAGAATATACAATACAAGTGTAAAAACATTAAAAGTGCTATGCAATAAAATTAAATAGTTAAAAACATTATGGTCCAATTCTAGGTACTGGCCACTCAATTGATGTTCCACAAGGACAGATAGAAATCCCGAGTTACAGCAGTCCACAGGCTCTGTTTCATATATGTTCTGTATCAAACAAAAGTCTGCCTGTATCAATCCTATGCAATCTCTTTCTTTCAAGAGAATCCCAATTGTCCTATCACAAGTTCCATATAATATTCAATGTGTATTAGAACAAGTAGTTGTTGATTTGGGTATGCTCATACGGTGAGATCTACAGGTCCTTATATATTATTGGTGGCCTATGTTCTCCTTGACTCTCAGATTAGTATATAAGGTAGTATATTAGGGAGTATACTTTTTATTTTATTAAAGTTCCCACAATGTGTATAATAGATATAATCACTTGCTAGTCAGGTGGATGGACGAACAAACACAGTTAAAGTGCGGTACTTTACCACTCTGCTTTCTTTTACTGTAGGTCCGTTCTCCCGGATCGCTGCATTTTTGAGATACATACTGTGGCATTCATTACCTTTTTATCCATTTTCCCGGCGGTATGTTCTCCATGCCTCTTCCCTGCCAGGACTTGGCATGGCATCCCACGTGGTCTCTCCGTCACTAAGTGGCATCCCACGTGACGGTGGCGGGTGCGTCCAATTGGTTTACGGGCTTCTGGAGGCCGAGGCCGGATAGGGTGAATGTTTTCACAGATCGTGTTCCTTCTGTGAGTCTATAAGAGGTGAAAAGTACAATGTTTCCTCCTTTTCAAGTTGTTCTCAAACGTATATGCTCGCCTAATTTTCCAAACACGTTTCGGGGCAATTGTCAGCTAGCCCCTTCTTCAATGGTGAGATGGTGAGATTTCCACAGTTCTTTTATAGGCTTCATATTACATCCAATGAATCCTGGGATTTGTTTGGGATGTCCCAAAATGTGGATACTGGCTAATTTGGATTGTGGAAGTCCTTCCCCTTACTTAATATGTGTCAGAAATAATGTATAAGACATATATAAGGTATATATAAAAATACCAAAGCTAGATATGCTGTATATGAATATATATAAATAAAAAACAGATAAAATCGATACTTCGAATAAAACAAGTCTCTATTAGATATAAAACCAATATACCTAAAAGGTTGGGAGGGGAATATTTCTTGTTTTTAGTTTCTTGAGGGAATGGAGCCTGGGCCAATTCGGTAGTAGTATAGATGGGAGAAGGTCTATCGGTAAGGGGAGATCGGGATGCTAATAAGCAGCCAGATACCGATGTCCCGTCACCAACAGACCTAGCTCCCCATGTCTATAGAAACCCCAAAAGCTCAATTTCCGCGTTAAGCCCTCTCGGAACTAAGGATTGAAATTCAAAGATTCTCCTTGTTTCGATTCTCGACATCTGAGCCACATGATTGCCTCCCCTCCATGGTTGTACAATCTTTTCTATAGCCATAAAGGAGAGACTAGAAGGATCACTACCATGTGCTTCCTTGTAATGCTTAGATAGGGAGTGTAATTCGTAGCCCTTTTTTATATTTCTGATGTGTTCAGCTACACTTTTCTTTAAAGTTCTCTTAGTCCTTCCCAAATACTGTTTTTTGCAAGGACACTCTAGTAAATAGATTACATTAGTGGAATTGCGTGTTAACCCATCCTTAATGTCCAGGTAAAATCCATTTTGAGTGGAGGACGCTTGTGTTGTCTTTCTAGGATTGGGATTATTTTTGCAACATACACACCTCCCGCATTTAAAGAATCCCTGGAAGGATAGCCAATTACGATTAGGTTTATATAAGTGATTCCTTATCATGGGTGCTACTTTAATCCCTAAATTTGGGACTTTGGTGTACACAATTTTCGGATCTTTTGTTACTTTCGTACCCACTATTTTATCGTCCAGAAGGTGTCACCAATATTTCCTAATTATTTTCTCAGTGGCCCTATATTGTGAGTGAAAGGGTAGGATAAGTCTCAAACTGTCTTCTTGTTCCTCAATTTTTTTGTTTCCCCGTTTTCTGTTCTATGAAGAATTCACTTCTATCCATCGCTCCTACTTTTCTCATAGATTTTTCTACAACCCATGTTGGGTTATCTTTCGCTAAAAATTGTAATTTTAATGTATCTGCTTCCTTCTCATATTGTTTAATCTCAGTGCAATTTTGCCTCAACCTCCTCAGCTGGCTGGTCAGAATGTTGACCATCCATCTAGAGAGTTGGCAGCTTGAGTAGCAAATATAACTATTCTTAGTCGTGAGGTTGAGATAAGTATTACAGACTAGTTTATTTCCTTTTACGCTGATGTTTAAGTCCAAAAATTGGATCACCGTTTAACTCTGGGTAGAGGTAAAGTGAAGACCCCTATCATAGTTATTAATAGTTCCTATAATTTAATTTAGAGATTGCATTGTTCCACACCAGTTAAACAAAATGTCAGCTATATATCTTTGCTACAGGGCCAGATCCACCCCCAGTATAGGTGCAATGGTATCCAGTTCCCATTGGGCCATAAATAAGTTAGCATAACTAGGGGCGAATCTGGTCCCCATGGCGGTACCTCTTCGTTGTAAATAAAAGTTACCTTCATAATAGAAATAATTATGTGTGAGTATATATCTCATACCCTCCATTATATATTCTATTTTTTGTGTTTTCAAATGTAAGGTCAGTTGTTTGTTTAGTGCTTCTAGTACTTTTTCATGTTCTATAGAAGTATATAAAGAGCTGACATCCAAAGTGCCGAGGTACCACTCTTCCTTCCAATCTATCCCTTCAAGTATTCTCACTATGTCCATGATGTCTTTAAGATAGGACGGGATCTCCTTCACCACAGGCTGTAATAGTCTATCTAAATATTGTGATAGATTGGAAGAGATCGAGTCGATCCCCGACACTATTTGTCTTCCGTGAGGGGCCTGTGGGTCCTTATGGACTTTCGGGACTCAATAAAAAACTGGGATTCTCCTCTGTGTGTTCAGGCTATATCTTGCTTCTTTATCCAGGAGGAGACCCTCCTCTGTGCCCCTACTACAAAAATCAACCAGCTTCTGATAAAATGCCTCTGTAAGGTCCTGTTTAAGTTTTTGATAGGTATCCCTATCGTTTAACTGTCTCAAACATTCTTTGTTATAATCTTCTGTATTATGGACGACTATTCCCCCCCCCCCCCTTTATCTGCTGGGCGGATTGTGATTTCACTATTCTTATGAAGTTGTTTTATAGCCTCCATTTCTTTTTTGTTTAAATTATTCCTAGTCGGGCCACATTTAATATTTCTTAAATCCCTTTCAACATTTTTCCTAAATGTCGCTATTTCGGCACTAATTTCCTGTATAGGAAACTGTTTACTTACCTACCCCATACACACTGACATAGTGCCACCAATTACTTTAAATTACATCCCACACCTCAGAACAGCATGCGTTCCAGCTTTTCCCTATTGCACTTCCTTAAGAGTCGGCACTCGTCATTTCCTGTGATTTATGGGTTTACTACATGTGACCATGCTGACCAATCCTACCCCTCTTGCACCTATATAAGTAGTCCAGCCCCCTTCCCAGGTGGCTGAGTGTGAAAGGTCATTGTATCCTGCAAATATTGCTGTTGTCTGTGTTGGTGTTCCTGTGTACCTGAACTGTGCTTGTGTTTATGTACTGCGCTACCTCTCTTGACTATCCTGTTGTTGACCTGGACTGCCTGACCTGTACCTATGCTGCCTGCCCTGACCCATTGCTTGTTTCCCCTTTGCCTCATCCCTCAGTCCTGCACTATTGCTCCTGGTTTCGACTGAACCTGCTGACTACAACTTTACCTCTTGTACCCCCTGATCCGCCCAGACCAGCTGCCTCGTGTACCAAGCGACCTAGTGTTAAACTCGGGAAAGTCTATCCCCACCATCAGGGGTATTGTGAAGAACGAGGGGTTCACTTAGACAATGCCCTTTGAGGAGGTTGGTCACGTGGCACAGTGGGTTCACACCCGCTGGTTCTTGACAGTGCATTAATCGTATATGACATGAAACTCATAATATATCCATTCAGTATAGTGATACCAGTGATAAAAAGCGTTGTGTCGACTAAATACTAGTATTGAGTGCGAATATTCGAATAGCGAATTTTTTTAGCGAATATCGGCACTTCGCTAATTCGCAAATATTTCAAATATAGCGCTATAAATTCGCTATTTCGAATATTCGTTTTTTTTTTTGTTATATTTTTTTCTTTCCCACTTCCCAAAAGTAGTTCTTACCTGTCCTGAGGATTCCTGGCTTCCTGGCTGCTCTAGTGCCCGTTGCCGCTTCTGCCGACTTCTGTGCTCATGGAGCGTCCCCATCACCATGGGAACGTCTCCATCTACTAAAATGTACTGTCGGATTTGAGGAATTACGTTGAAATCGCAATGCGATTAATTCAAGTTATATTAATCGCATTGCGATTACAACTTAGCACTGCTATATTACATAGGCTAGAATTAACGAATATGGAATATAGCACTAGCAGTGCTAAGTTGAAATCGCAATGCGATTACTTCAAGTTAAATTAATCGCATTGCGATTTCAACTTAGCACTGCTGCTATATTCCATATTCGTTAACTTTGTTAATTCTTGCAAGCTGACCCATTAGAAACCCAGCTCTAAGTTGAAATAGCAATGCGATTAATATAACTTGAATTAATCGCATTGCTCATTTCTACTAAGACCTGGTTTACTATGGTTGGCTTGGTAGTATTAGCGAATATGACGAATGTATTCGTCATATTCCTCAAAACGAAGATAACGAAGTATTCTACATCTTCGTTTTAGCAACCTATTCGTCAACTTCGCTAATTCTAGCAATCAAATAGGAAGGTTGACTATAGAAACCTGTGTTAAATTCGCTATGCGATTTTTTTTTTTTTTTAATAGAATAATTATATTACTTGATAATTATTATAATTATTCTATTTATTAAAATAAAAATTATATAATCGCATAGCGAATTAAACACAGCTGTCTCTATAGTCAACCCTCCTATTTGATTGCTAGAATTAGCGAAGTTGACGAATAGGTAGCTAAAACGAAGATGCAGAATACTTTGTTATATTTGTTTTGAGGAATATGACAAATACATTCGTCATATTCGTCATCTTCGCTATAATTCTAGATATGAAACCAATAGGAAAGTAGCCTAAGTTAAAATCGCAATACGCGATTATTTAAATCGCATATTAATCGCGATAACTAGAATAATGACGAATATTCGATTTCGACGAATATGAAACGAATATTCTTTCGAATATTCGCGAATTTCGTTGAAATCAAATATGGCACCTGCCGCTCATCACTACTAAATACAAATTTGGTGTCCATGAGGTGAATATAAAATACACATATCAATTTATGTATGATGAGGCACATTTACATAAATATTATACAAGATGTACACATTATACTCAAAAAGTCGAGAAAGGCTCACCGTATTAGACTGCACACGAAAAGCGCCATAACCCGGCAGCGTCTGAGCATCTGAAAGCAGGTGCCGGATGGGAATTTGGTGTAAGCGCCCTGCACCATATTCTATAATGAAGATGTCTCCTTAGTACCTAGTATGTGAATAGTGCATGTGCTAATATCCAACATAGACTACCCTAGAGAAATAAATGAGGACATTAGGTGTCACCCAACTCATCAGTTACATAGAGAGATTTAGGGAAGTTGTAAAATGAACATCACTATAATAACTCTTACATAATGACTGGAAGCGTGCTGGTGACCCTATGAATTATATGCAGCACCAAGAATACACCAAAATGACCAATATGTAGGCCATTAAATAAATATGAATTCTCCAATAAACCAAAAAGTAATAGAAAAACAAAACTCCATGAAAAGAACCCTAAAAAATACAGACTGTAGACCGGACCAATTAAGAATAAAAACCACAGACCCCTTAAAAAGATCCCTAAATAAGTGAAGATTCCAGAGCTGGATCCTAAATATATACAGACTCCAGATCCCCTAAAAAAATTACAGAGCACCTATAAATATAAAACCCAGACTAAGAGCTGTGACTGTAATTGATTCCTTCTGTAATGGCTGACGAGCTCAGTCTTCTGGTCACCAGGTGAGAAATTACATCATCTGACATGCTTGCTACGTTCACCTCTGTCCTGTGGTCACCTGCCGACAACTTATATCATCCAGCAAGTTACAATGTATCAAAAATACCAGTGTCGTAAATCCAATGAGTCATTCCCTTAACCCATTAAGGACCAGGCTCATTTTCACCTTAAGGACCCGGCCATTCTTTGCAAATCTGACCAGTGTCACTTTATGCGTGAATAAATTTAAAAAACGCTTTTAATTATCCAGGCCATTCTCAGACTGTTCTTTCGTCACATATTGTACTTCATGACACTGGTAAAATGGAGTACAAAAAAAATCATTTTTATTTATAAAAAAATTCCAAATTCACCCAAAATTTTGAAAAATGTGCAAATTTGCAAGTTTCAATTTCTCTAGTAAGGGTACTTTCACACTGACATTTTGGATTCCGTTTGTGAGATCCGTTTCAGGGCTCTTACAAACGGTCCAAAACGGATCAGTTAAGCCCCAATACATTCTGAATATATAAGGATCCGTTCAGAATGCATCAGTTCGGCTCCGTTCCGCTTCTATTCTGTTCTGGAGGCGGACACCAAAACACAGCTTGCAGCATTTTGGTGTCCGTCTGAAGAGGCGGAGACTAACGGATCCGTTTTGAATTACAATGTAAGTCAATGGGGCCGGATCCATTTTCAATGACACAATATGGTGCATTTGAAAACGGATCCGTTCCCCATTGAATTTCAATGTAATTCAAAATGGATCTGTTTTGGACTTTATTTTATTGGACGTTATTGGCAAGAATCAGTGGATCAAACAGCACAGCAGCCCCCGATGGGAGAGGGAGGGAGCTCCCTCCCTGTTAACCCCTTCCATACAGCCGTCCCTACGGACCGTGGAAGGGGTTAAATGGCTGACATCTGTGTGGCCGCACCACACCACCCCGCCCCCCCCCCCCGCACCGCCAGGGGTTAAAAATAAAAAAGTAATTTTGAAGTTTCTGATCCTGTTTAGAAACTTACCAATGCGCTGCAAACTGCAGGTCTGAATTGACCTGCGGTTTTCAGCAAACGCCGATATGGGGGGGGTGTCACAGAACCCCCCTCGGCATTGTACCAAGGTGCCTACTGAATGATTTCAGCAGGCAGCTTGTTCCGATTACCGCCCACCGCGCGTCCAATGTCCTATGTATCAGAACATCAGGACGTACCGCTACATCCTGCGTCAGTCAGCATGATCAATCCTATTAAACATACTGCATGGTAGTGTTAATCATGCAGATTAAAATAATATATTGTTTATGTCTGTACGATGCACCATTCCAGCGAAAACTGTAAGGCTGCAGGGGTGTTCACAAACTAGAGCTCCAAAGGCTCTGCCCAGCCCCTCAGTAGTCCAACCAGGTAATTAGCATATTAATAAAATAGCAGTTTTCTCGGGAACCATGCTTCGTAGAGAGATAAACATGTGTAACACCCCAGAGTTGTGTTACCACTCCAGCACCCTGCTACTATCTTTAATGGGCTAACACAAAATCATCTTATGTATTTTGGTCCCGGTCCTCCACAATGTGCATTCCTAATCTTGTTATGCAATTGTTCATATGGAATGTGCCTGGTTCACCAGCAGGTGGCAGTTCAAATGGCAGAGCTATAGTTAGAGAGAATAGAACTTGCCATTCCATTCTAACACCCCTCTGGAGAACATTTGGCTAGACCTACTTCCTGAAGTAAGTGTGGGGAACAGTTAGAGTTAGTCTAGTTTACCACCAGCAAGGGGAAGTGAGTGCAGGGGCATGTCTCTGCTGGACGTGCACATGCCAGCCAGAGCACCCTAAGCTCTGCTGGCCAAGGAGGCAGAAATTTGAAGCCTCAGAAGCCTCTTAGGCCTAGCTGGGGAGAAATGGTATGGGGCAATGAGCCCAAAGTGCAAGCCACCCTGGAAGAAGTAAGACTCTCTGAAGTACAGTGGAACCCGGAGGGGAGGCCTGAGGAAGCGTTCATCTCCTGTCACCTGGAGCCCCCCTTTACGGAGCCTCATGCCCCCCATGGGGGGCGCGCCCCACTATTTGAGAAATGCTGGGTTAAGGGGAGGTAGTTATAAATGTCTATTCTGCACAAGGGATGGATAGGTACTGTGGGATCCATGCCTGGTTTATTTTTATGAACGTCAGTTTGTCCTTTGTCAGTAATGATGCCACCAGTCGTGCTGAATACACGTTCAGACAAAACGCTGGCCGCCGGGCAGGCCAGCACCTCAAAGGCAAAAAAGGCGAACTCTGGCCATGTGGATAATTTGGAGACCCAGAAGTTGAATGGGGCCGAATGGGGCCATCAGTCAGTAAGTGGAGGGGTGTGCAGACGTACTGTTCCACCATGTTATTGAAATGCTGCCTCCTGCTAACACGTTCCGTATCAGGTGGTAGCGCAGTTAGCTGTGGCGTGGTGACAAAACTTTTCCACTTCTCTGGCATGCTAACCCTGCCCTCAGAGGAGCTGGCCGTGACACAGCTGTGTAGCGACTTCTTGCTCCTCCTCTGCTTTCGCCTTGGGCTTCCACTTGTTCCCCTGTGACATATGGGAATGCTCTCAGGAGTGCGTCTACCAGCATGTGCGTGTACGCGCGCATCTTCCTATCATGCTCCAGTGCAGGAATTAAGGTGGACACATTGTCTTTGAAGCCGGGGATCCAGCAGCGTGGCAACCCAGTAGTCCGCACACATTAAAATGTGGGCAACTCTGCTGTCGTTGCGCAGGAACTGCAGCATGTAGTCGCTCATGTGTGCCAGGCTGCCCAGAGGTAAGGACAAGCTGTCCTCTGTGGGAGGCATATCGTCATCGTCCTCCGTTTCCCCCCAGCCACGCACCAGTGATGGGCATGAGCTGCGTTGGGTGCCACCCCGCTGTGAACATGCTTCATCCCCCTCACCTCCTCCTCATCCTCCTCGTCTTTCAGTAAATTTGTACCTGGCCTCCCTCTGAGCCACTTCTAAGAGACTGGCCTGAAAGTACTAAAAATGACCCCTCATCCTCCTCCTCCTCCTCCTGGTCCACTTCCTCCTCCATCATCGACCTAAGTGTTTTCTCAAGGAGACATAGAAGTGGCACTGTAACGCTGATAGCGGTATCATCGCCACTAGCCATATTGGTGGAGTACTCGAAAAAGCGCAACAGGGCACACAGGTCTCGCATGGAGGCCCAGTCATTGGTGGTGAAGTGGTGCTGTTCCGCAGTGCGACTGACGCGTGCGTGCTGCAGCTGAAACTCCACTATGGCCTGCTGCTACTCGGACAGTCTCTCCAACATGTGCAAGGTGGAGTTCCACCTGGTGGGCACGTCGCATATGAGGCGGTGAGTGGTAAGGATGAAGTTACGCTGTAGCGCAGACAGGTGAGCAGCGGGAAGATGTGAACGCCGGAAGAGCGCACAGATGGCCCGCACTTTATGCAGCAGCTCTGACAAGTCGGAGTAGTTGTGAATGAACTTCTGCACCACCAAATTCAGCACATGCGCCGGCTAGTCCCAGAGCTGCGATAAGATTTCGCCCATTATCGCACACCATGAGGCCCACCGGCAGCAACCACTGGTCGGTCTGTTGTTCAATACCCCGCCACAACTCCTGCGTGGTTTGGGGCCTGTCCCCCAAACATATGAGTTTCAGAATGGCCTGCTGACGTTTACCCCGGGCTGTGCTGAAGTAGGTGGTGAAGGTGTGTGGCCGACTGGATGAGCAGGTGGAAGAAGAGGAGGAGGAGGCTACAGGAGGCAAAGAATGATGCCTTGCGATCTTTGGCGGCGGTAGGACATGCACCAAACAACTCTTCGCCTGAGGCCCAGCCGCCACTATATTTACCCAGTGTGCAGTTAGGGAGATATAGCGTCCCTGGCCGTGCTTACTGGTCCACGTATCTGTGGTTAGATGGACCTTGCCACAGATGGCGTTGCGCAGTGCACACTTGATTTTATCTGATACTTGGTTGTGCAGGGAAGGCACGGCTCTCTTGGAGAAGTATTGGCGGCTTGGAACAACGTACTGTGGGACAGCCACCGCCATAAGTTGTTTGAAGCTGTCCATGTCCACCAGCCTTAATGACAGCATTTCAAAGGCCAGTATTTTAGAAATTCTGGCATTCAGGCCCAGGGCTCGAGGTTGGGTAGGTGGGAATTTACGCTTTCTCTCCAAGGTTTGTGAGATGGAGAGCTGAACGCTGCCGTGTGACATGGTGGAGATGCTTGGTGCAGAGGTAGTGGTGTTGGTGGCACATCCTCTGTTTGGTGGGCAGCAGGTGCCAACATTCCTCCCGAGGCGGAAGAAGAGGCCGAGGCAGCAGCAGAAGAGGGAGCAGGGGGAGCCAGAGTGAGTTCCTTGCTTTTAAGGTGTTTACTCCACTGCAGTTCATGCTTTGCATGTAGATGCCTGGTCATGCAGGTTGTGCTAACGTTCAGAACGTTAATGCCTCGCTTCAGGCTCTGATGGCACAGCAGCACATTGTGTGAAGAAGTGTCATGCCAGGGAACTCCTTGAAGCTGCCTTTGGGGTGCTTGGTCCCTGGTGGCGGTGGCCAGTAGCAGGCGAACTCTCTTGGTGGCGGCTGGTCTGCTTTTGCCCCCTGCTCCCTCTTTTGCTACGCTGTTGTCTCAGTCTCACCACTGCCTCTTCCTCTGAACTATGAAAGTCAGTGGCACGACCTTCATTCCATGTGGGGTCTAGGACCTCATCATCCCCTGCACACAGTCCCTTCCACACAGTCTTCCTCCCTGACCTCCTGTTCGGTCTGCACATTGCAGAAAGACGCAGCAATTGGCACCTGTGTTTTGTCATCATCAGAGACATGCGGACTCCGATGAGGTGGTATTCCCATGTCCTCATCATCAGGAAACATCAGTGGTTGTGAATCAGTGCATTCTATGTCTTCCACCACTGGGGAATGGCTAGGTGGATTCCCTTGGGAGAAGAGTGTTCAAACAGCATAAGAGACTGCTGCATAACTTGAGGCTCAGACAGTTTCCCTGATATGTATGGGGGTGATGTGACAGACTGATGGGTTTGGTTTTCAGGCGCCACCTGTGCGCTTTCTGCAGAAGACTGGGTGGGAGATAATGTTGTGAACGTGCTGGATCCACTGTCGGCCACCCAATTGACTAGCGCCTGTACTTACTCAGGCCTTACCATCCTTAGAACGGCATTGGGCCCCACCAAATATCGCTGTAAATTCTGGCAGAATGGCCACATCCTCTCCCAGCACCAGAGGGTCCACTAACACCACCACGACCATGTCCGCGTCCCTTACTAGATGTTTTCGTCATTGTTACCGTTCACCAAGCACCACAATAAGGAAAAAATGATTTTGCCCAATGTATTAAGTTCAAATTCAGGCCTTTTTTTTATAGGCACCTAACACTATCTGGGTATCTATTTATGTACCTTATTACACTAATACAGGCAAAGCAGTAAGCACAGATTTAGGGGAATATCAATTGTAGGCCTAGTATTTAAGCACTGGATGAAAGATATCCTTTTACGGACAGAAATACACTATGAGATGCACAATAGTATGTGCAAATGTAGAGGATTATGCTTTCAGCACTTGTATTTTAACACTTAGTATAATATACCCTTTTACGGAAAGAAATACACTTGGAGATGCACGGTAGCATGTGCAAATATAGAGGATTTATTTATCAGGCCTTGTATTTAGACGATAACACTCTGAGTGTAATATACCCTTTTACGGACAGATTTACACTTGGCCAGCCACAGCTGAAACCATTGATTTACGGTATTGCTATTTTGGCAATTAAATTTCACCCCAGAACAAAAACTATCCTTTGCCGGACACTATTAAACTTGGCCAGCCACAGCTGAAACCACTGATTTAAGGTATTGCTATTTTGGCAATAAAATTTTTTTTTTGCAGAACAAAATCTATCCTTTGCTGAACACTATTAAACTTGGCCAGCCACTGCTGGGACACCAGGTTTAGGGGATTGCTATTTTTGCAAATGAATTTCACCCCAGAACAAAATCTATCCTTTGCCGGACACTATTAAACTTGGCCAGCCACTGCTGGGACACCAGATTTAGGGGATTTCTAATTTTGCAAATTAATTTCACCCCAGAACAACATCCATCCTTTGCCGGACACTATTACAATTGGCCAGCCACTGCTGGGACACCAGATTTAGGGGATTGCTACTTTTGCAAATGAATTTCACCCCAGAACAAAATCTATCCTTTGCCGGACACTATTCAACTTGGCCAGCCACAGCTGAAACCACTGATTTACGGTATTGCTATTTTGGCAATTGAATTTCCCCCCAGAAAAAAATCTATGTTTCCAGACAGCAGACAGTATTACACTTGGCTAGTCACAGCTGGAACACCAGACTTAGGCGATTGCTATTTTGGCAATTGAATTTCACCCCTTAATAAAATATAGGAATTTCTATCCTGAGTTTCTAGGGGTGACAATAAGCACAGCCAAGCCCCTAATGTAGGATATAGCAAAAAAAAAACAAAAAAAACTAGTATTGATGAATTGATGGACTTGGTGGCAGCTTGTGCTGGTGCACAACAAGACACAAAATGGCCGCCAATCACCCCAGAAAAAAGTGACAGAATAACACTCTGGGCAGCCTAAAAAACAGTGAGCAATTAACTAACAGAAGTTGAATGATTCACAGCTGTAGATCGATCACTTCATTAGATGTTTATGCTGAGTTTTCCCTGCCTAATCTTGCCCTCACAGCAGCTGCATCCTACACTAATCAGAGCAGAGTGAACTGCGGCGCTACATAACTCCAGCTTAAATAGAGGCTGGGTCAGATGCTGCACTTGGCCAATCACAGCGATGCCAATAGTAGGCATGGCTGTGATGGACTCTTGGAGCAAGTAGTATGACGCTTGTTGATTGGCTTCTTTACAGGCTTTCAAAATGTGCCATAGAAATCTCCGAACACCGAACACGAAGTTTCGCTCAACCCTAGTGACGAATCGTAAAGCATGATTAGGCCTTGGTGCTTGAAAGGGAATACAGGATGAAGCCACCCTTCTATTTGCGGGCATCTCATAGTATCGTGTATGGATTACAGTACATGACACCACACATGCTCCATATACAACTGTGGCCAGATTGTGGAGTATTTGAGCGCTTGGTGCAGACCTTTGGTTCTCTGGTTATTACTGAGAGGGAAAACTGTTAATAGACACCCCACTCATAAGGGCAAAGACCTAGTGGTAGAAGTTGATATATCAGTCTACGTATATCATAATAATAAATAGTCTCATGCAGCACTTAACATTTTCCATGGGTACCCTTAGAGCACACCCTAAGCAAAAGCCGATGGCGGCTTGGTTTTAAGTAAGGGGGTATGTAACACCCCAAAGTGGTGTTTCCACTCCTGCACCCTGCTACTGTTTTTATTGGGCTAACACAACATCATCTTATATATTTTGGTCCAGGTTCTCCACAATGTGCATTCCTAATCTTGTTATGCATTTGTTCATCTGTTGTGTGCCTGGTTCAGCAGCAGGTGGCAGTGCAAATGGCAGAGCTATAATTTGAGAGAATGGAACTTGCCATTCCATTCTAAACCCCCTCTGGAGAGAAGTGGGCCAGACCTACTTCCTGAAGTAAGGGTGGGTAACAGTTAGTGTTAGTCTAGTTTACCCCAGCAAGGGCAAGTGAGTGCAGGGGCATGTCTCTGCTGGATGTGCACATGCCAGCCAGAGCACCCTAAGCCCTGCTAGCCATGGAGGCAGAAATTTGAAGCCTCAGAGTCAGAAGCCAAGAGCATAGTCCTCTGGCAAAACCAAAATCCGACTAAGGAGAGAGCTGCAGCATAAAGAAGAAATCAAGGTCATTCAGCTAGTCTGTCAGTACAGCAGAGAAAAAAAGAGAAAGCAGAGTTGAGTTTGCCTGCCAGTTTATGCTAAAGCCTACCAGAACTAAGACAAAACCAGAAAACAGTTTGATGAAACGTTTATTCAAGTAAAGCTGCCATTGAACTTCATCTCATTGTCTGGACTCAAGTTATTCTTTCAAATCCTTCAATTATGCTTGGAGCAAAAGCCTGGTGTCCCGCAGTATCCAGGTAGGAGCACAGTGACACACAGAAAGAGACAGATATGTCGCACTAAACCACTCGGCATTCCTACTAAACATGGGTCACGATAGGAGGGCCCTGGTGGGAGGTGCCCGTTGCACATGGTATCATTTTAATCAGCATGACCAACTCTAACATGCAGTGTGCCTAGTTTAATAGGGTTGATCATGCTGACAGATGCTCTTTAAGGGAATGACTAATTTACTACATTGGCATTTTTGATACATTGCAACTTGCTGGATGATGTAAGTTGTCAGCAGGTGACCACAGGACAGAGGTGAACGTAGCATGTCAGGTGATGTAATTTCTCAGCTGGTGACTAGAAGACTGAACTCGTCTTATTAGCCATTATAGAAGGAATCAATAGGAGTCACGGTTTATAGGTTTCCAAAATGAAACTCCAGTCAGGACTGACAGGGCAACCCTGGGGGGACAGGTGGAACTGACAGTCTGCATTTCTTTACTGTACCACTAATCAGTCGCCACATAGTCTTAATTGATTAATTGCATGTAAATGAATGCAGCTCCGATAATCTGTCAGCGCATGAGAGACGGCTGGAAAATCCGGAGAATTTTGTTTATCTAAGCACTGATCTAGTCCTCAGAACTTACTGTACACACGGGTTGCTGTATCCGGGAGGGAGATGTTACTTTTTATTTTAGTTTTATTCCATACTCTATCCAGAGATGCCATCAGACAAGGTGGCGCTATAGTCATGGAGGCAGTTCAAGGGGTTCACCCTTACCTGCTGTCTGCCACCACCTCCCATGGGTCACTACACAGAACTGAAAGTCACACTTGATGTAAAACAATGGGCTCTATATCATAAGTAATAAGGAGCAGTAATGTTACAAAGAACTTCCCAAAGCATAGAAACTGATGTGATTACAAAATGGAAACCGAATCTATTTTAAAGTTGTCACCCGGCATAGGGAACCCATTT
>JAKVIS010002998.1:0-19449 GCA_033119425.1 Bufotes viridis | reverse complement strand
TCTGCCACCCCAGGTGTCCCCAAGAACATGTTGGTGGGCAAGCTCCATGACAAGCTTGCGATACGCTGTGGGCACCACCAACTGTTCAACAGGTTCGCCTCGGATTTGGTTCACCCGATACAACATATCCTGCAGAACAATAAACCGTGGGAACATTAATTCAGCCCCTGGTTTCTGGGGTTTCCCATCAATTTCCAGCACATTCTCCCAGGCCCTGGTTAGGGTTTGGTCCCGGTGTTGTGCGGTCCCAAAATTTTCCCCGGAGACATTGAGGTCTGCCAACTCAGGTCCCGGTGGCAAGTCCTCCGTGTCTCCCACCATTACACTCAGTGGGGTTGTCTCCCTCTACCGCTGGAGCAGTGGTCACCCCTACCGCCGGCCCTTCAGACTCGGGCTCCCAGGGTTCTGGCCTTCCAGCGGTATCAGGCCACTCTACTAGGGTCACCCCTGTCTCGGGTCCCTCAGATACCTTTATTGCCGGCCACAGCGCCGGAAAACCGGGAAGTCCCTCCCAAGTATTAGTTCGTGTGGGAGTTTAGTAGCGACAGCCACCTCGTGGGTCCACCTACCAGCCGCTGTGGACAAAGTCACTAGTGCAGTGGGATAGTCTTTCAGGTCTCCGTGGATGCACAGGACCCCGACTTTACGGCCAGTATACTCCGCAGGCCGCATAAGTGCAGCCCTTACCAGGGAGACTAAACTCCCGGAGTCCAGCAGAGCCACCGCCAGAGAGTCTCCCACCTCTACCTGACACAGGTGGTTATGGTCCTGCACCTCACGGGTGCCAGTAGCGCACAGCTTCCGTGCATACAGGGAGTGACGACCCCCGTAGTTCATATCCATCGGCTCATCCCGATGCGGACAGTCGGCCCTGATGTGGCCTGGCTCCTGACACCTCCAGCATACCACGGGAGGCGGACTCGCAGGGGTATATTCCGGCAGGTCGCTCTGTCGCCGGACGCCGGAACTGGGGCAGAGGCCTCCGGGTTTGACTGACCCCTTCCCCGCAAGAGTCCCCTGCAGGTTTCTGGTGGCCTCGTAGCGCTCCACCAGGTCGACCATCTCCAGGGCATTGGTGGGCGATACCTGGCCGATCCAGTGCTGGAGGGGATAAGGCAGGGCCCTCCAAAAGATGTCCGCCAACAGTCGATCCAGCATGGCAGTGGGACTTAGTAGATCGGGCTGCAGCCACTTTTGCAGCCTGTGCAGCAGATCGTAGAACTGCGGCCTAGCGGGTTCAGTCGCTTTAAAGTCCCACTGGTGGACTCTTTGGGCGCGGACCAGCACGCTTCACGCCCAGTCTGGCTAGGACCTCTCCTTTCACAGTGTCATAATCTGCCGCTTGGTCATCCGACAAGTCGAAAAACACCTGCTGGGGTCCGAAGCCAGGAACGGAGCGACCACCTCAGCCCACTGGTCACGGGGTAACTTTTCCCTCACGGCGACCTTCTCAAAACCGCCAGGTACGCCTCAACGCCGCTCTGCGGGGTCATTTTTGGGATCGCCGCACGGACCGCTTCCGGGCATCTTGGACGTGGTGGGACGCTCCTGCCGCCTGTAACGCCATCACATGTTGTAGCAGTAGTTGGTTGGTCTCCCGCTGCTGCACGTTAGCCTCTATGAGAGCCTTCACAGCAGCCTCCATGTTGCCAGAAACTCCTGCTTGCAGCTTTGCTGGCTTAATATATTCCATACACTTTAGAAAAACAAAACTCGGCGTTCACGCCAGCCTCACTGCGCATGCCCGCATCCGACACCAAATGTGGGAGTCGCTCTGGTAGACAGCGGTGCGGGTGCAGTTTAGAGGCAAAACAAGGAGTCCAGATTGTGCAACAAACAGTGTTTTATTCACACTTGCACACAAAATGAAAAACAGTCTCTTGGTGACAGTTCACACACAACGGAAATAACGTAGCCAAACAAAAACAGTCCAACACAGGTTCGGTCACCTGGGAGGTGTAGGTGCAGGTTCGCACCACGCTGTCGGCCCAGCCGCAGGAGAATCCAGCTTCAGGTAGCCAGGAACAAAATACCTCCTTGCTGAGCTCTTTCCTCCTGGACAGAGAACTCCCAGCCCTGTTAGCAGCTCCAGGATAATCACACCCCTCAGACACAGCTGCTGGCTGCGTTTTATATCCAGCCCAAAACATGGACTGGACCGTGGGGAGCAGCCACCCACCCTACTCTTTAGCTGCTCCCAGTAAGAGCCGGCCCGGATCGGCTTTGCAGCCATGCTATTTAAAAGAGTCAAAACAGCACTAGCTGCTGCAGACAAAAACCCGGCTCTCACCTCACCGAGGCCAGCAACCTCGGTGACACGTACCTGCCATCACATATGACACCTTGCACCTTACCACAGTATATATATATATATATATATATATATATATACAGGGAGGGCCATTTATATGGATACACCTTAATAAAATGGGAATGGTTGGTGATATTAACTTCCTGTTTGTAGCACATTAGTATATGTGAGGGGGGAAACTTTTCAAGATGGGTGGTGACCATGGCGGCCATTTTGAAGTCGGCCATTTTGAATCCAACTTTTGTTTTGTCAATAGGAAGAGGGTCATGTGACACATCAATCTTATTGGGAATTTCACAAGAAAAATGATGGTGTGCTTGGTTTTAACGTAACTTTATTGTTTCATGAGTTTTTTACAAGTTTCTGACCACTTATAAAATGTGTTCAATGTGCTGCCCATTGTGTTGGATTGTCAATGCAACCCTCTTCTTCCACTCTTCACACACTGATAGAAACACCGCAGGAGAAATGCTAGCACAGGCTTCCAGTATTTGTAGTTTCCGGTGCTGCACATCTCGTATCTTCACAGCATAGACAATTGCCTTCAGATGAGCCCAAAGATAAAAATCTAAGGGGTCAGATCGGGAGACCTTGGGGGCCATTCAACTGGCCCACGATGACCAATCCACTTTCCAGGAAACTGTTCATCTAGGAATGCTCGGACCTGACACCCATAATGTGGTGGTGCACCATCTTGCTGGAAAAACTCAGGGAACGTGCCAGCTTCAGTGCATAAAGAGGGAAACACATCATCATGTAGCAATTTCGCATATCCAGTGGCCTTAAGGTTTCCATTCCTGAAGGATGGCCCCACTATCTTTGTACCCCATATACCACACCATACCATAAATGTTTTTGCCCCAACAGTCTTGGAGGGATCTATCCAATGTGGGTTAGTGTCAGACCAATAGCGGTGGTTTTGTTTGTTAACTTCACCATTCACATAAAAGTTTGCCTCATCACTGAACAAAATCTTCTGCGTAAACTGAGGGTCCTGTTCCAATTTTTGTTTTGCCCATTCTGCAAATTCAGTGCGCTGATCTGGGTCATCCTCGTTGAGATGCTGCAGTAGCTGGCGTTTGTAAGGGTGCCATTTGTGAGTAGCTAATATCCGCCGAAGGGATGTTCGACTAATGCCACTCTCCAGTGACATGCGGCGAGTGCTACGCTGTGGGCTCTTGCTGAATGAAGCTAGGACAGCCACTGATGTTATTTCATTGGTGACAGATTTCATGCGTCCACATTTTGGCAAATCCAACACTGAACCAGTTTCACGAAACTTAGCAAGCAGTTTGCTAACTGTAGCATGAGAGATGGGTGGTCTCGTAGGGTGTCTTGCATTGAAATCTGCTGCAATGACCCGGTTACTGCATTCACCAGACATGAATACAATTTCTATCCGCTCCTCACATGTTAACCTCGGCGACATGTCAATGGCTGTAAACGAAGTGAAACGTGTAAATATCTCATGAAAGAATAAAGTTACGTTAGCGCACATACCACTGTTGATAAGATGGAACGTATTCCTTTTGTATCCACCTATTCTGAACAAAGTAACACAGTAGCTAACATCATACGGAAACATTGGTCCATATTGGGAAGTAATCTTCCACAGATTGAGGCCTTTGCGGTCCCACCCCTTCTTTCTTACAGACGGCCTGGCAATTTAAGGGACAAGCTTGTGCGGGCAAATATACCCCCTAAACATCCGGTACAAACATATATTGGTAGTAAACGTATGGGTTGTTATCCATGTTTACACTGCGCTAACTGCCAATTCATGATCAAGGGTGATAAATTCATTCACCCCATATCGGGGCCCTTTCAGAGATACGTCAATTCTTGACCTGTGATTTTGCGGTGTATGTGCTTACGTGTCCCTGTGGTCTCCTCTATGTGGGGGAGACCACATGTGACATGAATACTAGACTCAACAACCACACATTCACTATTAGACGCAAAAGGAGGGATTTACCGGTACCAAAACATTTGACAGAAGCTGGCCACAAGGAAAAGGATCTTAGATTCATGATCCTTGATCAGGTTCAAATGCCGAGACGAGGGGCGATCGCACGTTAACCCTCAAAAAAGAGAGCTTTATTGGATTTACCGCCTTCAGACCCTTAGACCTGTTGGTCTAAATGTGGAATTTAGTGTAGTGTCATATAGGCATCCTTTTGATTTAGGAGGTTGGTATGCACACCTTATCCCCCTGGGTACCTCTCCCGGTACTTCACCTGATACGTGAGACAACCAATGGTGTCATTATTTAAATTAGCTCCATATTGTGTTTTATTGACAAAAGAACCAATATTTTATTTTTCCTTGTTTTCTAGATTTTGTATCAAGTTTATCACCATGACTTGGAGGACGTCCCCAGATGTTTCTGCGTCATTCATCTTTTTCATGATGGATCCATTGGGCACAGTTCAAATTTACAATTACAATGGACATTATGGCTAGGGCTTGATAAGCATTTACCCTGTGGATATGTTGAGGAGACTTTGGGTCCAGAGGAGCATGACATTGACACTGTCTTGCACCCTGGCCCCATAATAGGCTGGTGGTGATGATCAAGTCAATTGATATAGCCACAATAGCCCCCTCTGACTCTCAAATGTAGCAGAGGTGAGGACCAGTGACCCTGGTGTAGCCACTAGCTACGGGGTCTTCTCTAAGCCCGTGGAGCCACGTATTACTATAACTATTATGTGTTACTTTGGGAGTAATTCCCGGCTATATATCATTATTTTGATGTGTTCCCAATGTGATCCGATTATTTCTGGTGCCCAATCAATTGGCCCGATGGTTGCGTCCCCTGATGATGTTGAGCCACCGCTGACAGGGTCTGTACATTCGGCGTAATGCCTTGTTTTTGATGATTATACATTTGACCATTTGGCCCATGGTTTGAGGATTTGCACCGTTGAATTACCTGCTTTTGAGTGCTTTTGAGTGCTGCAGTGCCTTTTTGGTTTACTATATATATATATATATATATATATATATATATATATATATACATATATATATATATATGCTATATACACACACAATACTGTACAATAGTATTAGGCAGATGTGTGAAAAATGCTGCAGAACAAGATTAAGAAAAATAGAAGTGATAAAATAGTTTATTTTCATTAACAAAATACGAAGTGAAATCTAAATCCAATCTATACTTGGTGTGACCACCCTTTGCCTTCAAAACAGCATCAGTTCTTCTAGGTACATTGTATAACGTTTTTTTAAAGGAATTTGGTGATGAGTTTATTCTAAGCACCTTGTAGAACTAACTACAGATCTTCTATGGTTGTAGGCTTGTTCAGATCCTTCTGTCCTCAGACAGATTTGATGTTGAAATCAGGAGCTTTGTGCAGGCCATATCCTCACTTCTTGGACTCCCTTTTCTTTTTGACGCTGAAGATAGTTCTTAATGATATTGACTTTATGTTGAGGTCCCTGTTCTGCTGCAGAATACATTAGGAGCCAATCAGACATCTCCCTGATGGTATTGTGTAATGGATAAGTATCTGCCTGTATTTCTCAGCATTGAGGACATCATTATCCCTGACCATGGGCTACCGGGCCCAGGAGCCTGAGGGGGCCCAAAGACCCTTGTGCCACATAAGAAGACACACAAAGGACTGAGGGAAGGGGGCCCAAGCTGAACTCTTGCACCAGGGCCCATGAGCCGTTAGCTACGCCCCTGTTCCTGACCAAATGTCCTATATACATTGTGTGTGTGTATATACTGTATATATAGTAAACAATCGGATGCAGGTAGCTGAGTGAGGGTTGAAGCGGAGGTCCTTGAGAGTTTAGTACTTGCATTTTGGTAATGACTTTTTGACCCATTTTTTTCTCTGCTGTGTACTGCCAGTTAAACCTTATTTTTCTTTGTTTGGTTAAGAGAAGTGGCTTGTGCTTCCAGGTGCTATGAATTACACCATTGAACTCTTCCGGAGCTTGCTCTACCTGTGGCTTGCTGTTCTAAGTGGAGTTTAAAGAACCGGATGATATAAAAAGCGATGAAAAAGTCATATGTACCCCAAAATTGTACCAATAAAAACTCCATCCCGTTCCACAAAACAAAAGCCCTAACTTATGTTACATTGGTGAAATGTATTTTTACATTAGTGAAAAAATTAAAAATGTTAATAATTTTGGTATATGGTGATGTAAAATATAAATTATCTTTAATAAAAAGTGATTTTATGTGCCAAAAGTAGTAAAACATAAAAAACCTTTATAAATATAATATCACCATTAGAGATGAGCAAATTTTTTCAAAAATTCGATTCGGACGGTTCGCAAAATTTTCAGAAAAATTTGCTTCGATCCAAATTAATTTGCAGCGAATAACATTAAATAGCGGCTACTTCCGGGCTGCAGAGAGCCTTTGTAGGGGTGTAGAACACTGTGCCTTGCAGTAACACGCATAGGGAGTCTGCTGGGGTAGTGAAATAATACTGTGAGTCCGTATGACATGCAGATGACAGGCGTCGCTGTTAGAATAACTGCACACTTCACTTATTGGGGCAGTCACGGGGCCAAAACTGACCAAATAACTCAGGTATCAACTCAGCCTTAAAGGTAGATGTTACCGTCAAGAAGAAGCGCATTCCTTTTACACCTTTGTCAGCTGATTCCACATAGATGTCTACAGACCCTATTCTATGAAACTCTTATACAAGTATTTACCCCGACAGAGTGGAGAGGAAGGCTTCCATGTTTGAAGAAGGCTCATTATATTGAGCCGAAACACCGCGTCACATTACCTTGCTCTATGTGACTAATAAAAGCAAGTAACTTGAAGTTGGTGAGTGCCGGTCCTTTTGTTCTATATCCACATGGAGTTTATTCCGGGACGCGAGCACCACGCTATAGAGTATCGGAGTGCCGACTGATTCCTATACAGAGTGGAGAGGGTGTCAGCATTAAGTTTGTGTTGACGTCACTGATTAATTTGCCCTTTCTCTGATCCATCAGAAAAATAACCCACAAAAAAACGGATCCTGTCTGTGGAGCATAAGCCTTCACTCAGCATTTGCTCAGTAATCTATCAGTATTACTACAGGCCTTACAGCTGCTACACAGACAGGACCTGTTATGCATCTTATTTTTCCTTCCTTCTGACAAATCATGGATTTGGCAGCAGTATGAGGATACCAGCGAGTGCCACAATGACAGGTGTGGAGGTGGAAGCAGCATAAGAAAGCCACAGATTGGCAAGGTGACATAGTGTAGAGATGGCAGAAGCAGCAGCATCATACAACAGAGTGGCACGGTGATATAGTGTTGATATGGCAGCATCAGGAGGCAACAGAGTAGCAAAATGACATAGTCAGGAGTTCGCAGCAGCATGAGGAGGCCTCAGAGTGGCACAATGACATATTCAGAAGTTGGCGACAACATGAGGAGGCCACAGAGTGGCAAGGTGACATACATGGCAGCATGAGGAGGCCACAGAGTGGCACAATGACATATTTTGGAATTGCGACAGCATGAGAAGGCCACAGAGTGGCAAGGTGACATACATGGCAGCATCAAAAGGCCACAGAGTGGCACAATGACAGTGTCTAGAGGTGGCGGCAGCATGAGGAGGCCTCAGAGTGGCACAATGACATATTCAGGAGTTGGCGACAGCATGAGGAGGCCACAGAGTGGCAAAGTGACATACATGGCAGCATGAGGAGGCCATAGAGTGGCACAATGACACAGTCAGGAGTTGGCAACAGCATGAGGAAGCCACAGAGTGGCAAGGTGACATACATGGCGGCATGATGAGGCCACAGAGTGGCACATTGACAGTCTGTAGTTCGCAGAGTCATGAGGAGGACACAGAGTGGCACAATGACACAGTGTGGATAAAAGACTGAAGGCACAGATTGTTGAGAAAGATGCAGATGGAAAGTTATCTGTAGAGCTATGCGACGGTAACCTGCAGATTAATGCAGCCCTCAAAAGCAAGTTGGGTTTGTCGGTTTCCAAAACCAAAATTAGATCATGGTGCCGGTGATCAGACCAAGACCTTCAAGCAGCAGCAGCAGCATGATACCACTGAGTGGCATGGTGACATAGTGTGGAGATGGCAGCATGAGGAGGCTTCAGAGTGGCACAATGACATATTCAGGAGTTGGCGACAGCATGAGGAGGCCACAGAGTGGCAAGGTGACATTCATGGCAGCATCAGCAGGCCACAGAGTGGCACAATGACATATGACAATGACCATAACAGTAGAGGATATGCAGGTTAGGCAATAGTGGTAGCACTACCACTGAACCAAGTGCACTGGTAGACCAGAGAAAAACCCCAGAGGGTGAAGAGCCAGTGAGCCCCCTTTTTCACAAACCCCAGGTGGTGGGGATGAACTTGGCTGTGGGCTCAGTGGTTGCACCTCCAGTAAGGTCCCGGTACACTTGGCCGCTACCTGCAGAGAACTACAAACAACAACTGGACTGGAACCCAAACAAACTCAAGACATGAAACAGACAACAAATGTGAACCAGCACACAGGCAGAAGCAGTTGGTCACTGCCAGGCTATAAATGGAACAGACAGTATCAGAAGCAGTTGGGCACTGCCAGGCTATACATGGAACAGACAGAATCAGAAGCACTTGAGCACTGCCAGGCTATACATAGAACGGACAGGATCAGAAGCAGTTGGGCACTGCCAGGCTATACATGGAACAGACAGGACCAGAAGCAGTTGGGCACTGCCAGGCTATACATGGAACAGACAGGATCAGAAGCAGTTGGACACTGCCAGGCTATACATGGAACGGACAGGATCAGAAGCAGTTGGGCACTGCCAGGCTATACATGGAACGGACAGGATCAGAAGCAGTTGAGCGCTGCCAGGCTATACATGGAACGGACAGGATCAGAAGCAGTTGGGCACTGCCAGGATATACTTGGAACAGACAGGATCAGAAGCAGTTAGGCAGCAAGTGGCAATACCCAGCAAGGCACAAGACAGACAGACCACAAACCCCACAGCTCTCAGATAGAAATAGCTGCATAAGAGGGCACCAGATAAGACTCGCCCAGGAACAGACCAGCAAATGTTAACCCCACCAGCACCAGGAGTAACAAGAAGCATAGAACAAACTATACAAAGTGTCAGTTCACACAGTCACAGAATGCTGCAGCCAGCCCACCCAAACAACCACCAGCATACACTGGATAAACTGTACCCAGTACACAGTTACAGGCAGCCAGCCTACGCAACAGGGAGTGACAGAACCGCACACAGCATCCATACTCAGAAGTCGATCAGACTCAAGGCCTCAGCAGCTCTCATCACAGAACCAGCACACAAAGTGCATGCTGCCAGCCTGCACGGCACAGTAACCACCTAGATATGGATATGGGGAGACACACACAGGCAACAGTTCACAGACAACACCGCAGCCAGCACGCAGCCCCAAGCAACCAGCATACACAGATTTCAGAATGCAGCCAGCATGCAAGAGAGCATGCAGCCAGCCTACACAGCACATCTGTCACAGTGAACCACAAAATGACAGCTACCTTTTTGGACAAAGTCCTCAAGGGATTTGCTAGCAAAGCTTCTTAATTTGTTAGAGATACTTCTAACTTTTTATCTAAAATGAAATGTCTGCACATAACTGAGGGCGACCGATTAGTCTCATTTGATGTAGCGAGAACAAGTATAGAACATGAAAAGGGATTAGCGGTGATTGGAGAAGCATTATACCACTTAGAACTCACATGGGAGACGCAGGTGTTTTGGCCCAAGTAGGGCGTATTATGTATTATTTGTCTTTTTCCGTGGCGTGCACGGCTCTATTTTACAAGCCTAATTATTAAATGTTAAGTTTTAGCTTCCTCTGTCCCTCTGGTGGGGAATAGTTCTTTGTGTGAGGTGCAGGTACAGCCAAAATCTCTGCACACACTATGTCTGTGAAGAATAAATCAAGGCAAATGGACTTGCTGTAGATTTCTTGAAAACGTTTCACTCGTTCTTCCAACGAGCTTTCTCAATTCTGAGTGACTTGTACAAGGATTCTCTGGGAATAAATATGTAACTGAATCAACATCTGGTAATTAGGTCATTATACCCAGCATGGGGTCAAAGGTGTTGATTCCATAGTCCTAATTGGAGTCAGTAGGTGATAATGACCTCCCAGAAAAAGGTATCAAGACAGCATTGTAAGTGGCAGACAATAGATGTCTAACCCCATCCAATTAGGAGTTATGGAATTAACACTTTTGACCCCTGGCTAAATTGACCTAATTACCAGATGTTGATTCAGTTACAAATTTATTCCCAGAGAATCCTTGTACAAGTCACTCGGAATTGAGAAAGCTTGTTAGAAGAACGAGTGAAAAGTTTTCAAGAAATCTACAGCAAGTCCAGTTGCCTTGATTTATTCTTTACAGATATACCATGACCTGGATAAATGAGAACCTTCACAGACATAATGCACACACTATGGTTGTGTACCTTTATCTATCTTATCTATCCATCCCCCATCTATCCATCTATCATTCCCCATCTATCATCTATCGATCCATTCCCGATCTATCCGTTTATCCCCTATTTAGCCATCTTGGAGGCAAAAACATTTGTCCCCGACCATTGTCCTGTGTGAACATGCGAAGGATATAATGCCAAATAAATAGTGTAAGAATATAACTTTCAATCAGCACGTACTAGAAAAATAACCAGAAATGCACAAATAGCTAAGAAATATTCACATGAATGGCCTCTTCTCCTGGGATGGTGACAACCCCAACATGTGTATCTGTGAAGCCTTCATTTAGTGGTGGGCCTGTATGCTTTCAAAAGCCAGGGCTGAATTTCTGTCCCAATCTGGCCTTGATCTTAGCCCATCATAATGTGAAGTCACACCATACTTATTGTAGTTGTTGTGTATAGATATAATAAAGACAAACTCTCTATAGATTTTAATGTTTATTAATTCATGAAAGATCTTACAATCATGTCTGGTAAGTGAAGGAGCTGCTTTATATCTGAGCAGCTTCCTTCTGTCACATCCAGTAGGTGAAGGAGCTGCTTTATATCTTAGCAGCTTCCTTCTGTCACATCCAGTAGGTGAAGGAGCTGCTCTATATCTTAGCAGCTTCCTTCTGTCACGTCCGGTAGGTGAAGGATCTGCTTTCTATCTTTGCAGGTTCCTTCTGTCTCTGCCACCACATTGTAGATGGTTTCATAGCAAGTGTGGCTGAAAGAACTCCTTCAATTTCAACCTTTAATTACTTGCTATGATAATCCAGAGGAAGGCGAAAAACCCCTGAGGAATATTAGTTGTCCTCATATAAGGGGAAAAATTCCTCCCTGACCCCAAAAATGGCGATCGGAATGAAACCCTGGATTGTTGGTGCTCCAATCTACGTGGATGTTCAGTGGTGGACACTCGGTAGTTTTGTCAAATCCGGTTAAAGGGAAAGTCCGGTAGAGTTGTCTTGTCCGGTGTTTGCTGTAAGAAGAAAGATATAAATGTCTGGGTCAGTATCTGATAGAATAAACACTTTCCACATCATGTAATCTTTACAGTGACAGTTAGATCTTCATATTAAATGTCCCATTACACTGCTTCATCGGGACAGTTGAATTGGGAGAGTTGTGCTGGATCCTGTGAAATTAGTACGGGCAGTGCGAGCGCCGATGGTTGAGAACATATCCATTGGTGCTTGATTACACCAGCCTGATTGCACAGCACAATGCAAACAGGATGCTGGAGAAGCGACTGCTACCAGCTATTCATTATCAGCAGCATATCCCTAATTATACAGAGATGTGCTGCCGATAATCGAGCGTCTTATATCCTGATGAAAGATGCCCATCGATCGATGAACAAGCAAATACTTGTTGATTGGCTGCTCGATTATACAAGTTATTTATCCTGTGAAGACTACAAACCAATAATCGTGGGGTCTAATAGGGGCTTTATACTGTAGACCCTGGTGGGGCTCCTCAAGTATCAGCGCTAATAGTTACCCCCTATAGTTACACCCCTGGCTACACAGCAATAATAACACTATGGATCTCACAAGGTGTTATACTTACATTGTCAAATTGGAATGGTGGGTGGTTTAGGCTGTGGTACGTGGACAGCAAAATAGATCTAGTGAGAAATGATGATGGTAAGCTGGAGGTCACAGGCCGTAATGGAGACATTGTAATAAGCATAATACCCTATAAAAAAATTAAAATAAAGCATGAGTCAATTTGTTTCTAATATCGATTGACCATCTATAAGAGATCGAATAATTGCCTTCTCAGTTGGTATGAAAACTTGAGGGGAATGTCTTCCCTTCACTCCATACTCACCTGGTGTGGTAGCATTTACTGGTATTATTGCTGGCAGGGCTGCCTTCTACAGGAGCTGCTTCAAGGTGACCGGTAGTTTTGGAATTCAGAGATGGAGAATATTGATGGATTTCATAGGCTTTTCTGGTTTGAGTTGGTCATCCACCAGCTTTATTCACAGACCAGTTACTTTTCTTTCTTACTGAATGGCCTCTTCGTAAATAGTTTGGCCATCCAAGTTTGGGTCTGCACAATGACAGGATGATATTGTCTTGACCACTCTGGACATACAAAGCTAAACTGATTGAAGATCTTCTGGTGTTTAGATCTTATTATGTTTGGCCTTTCAGCATAGTCCAGAGTTTGGTTCATATTGAGGTCAATAGGTGCTGCCATCATGAATGCTGGTGGTGCCATTCTTCTGGCTTCTACATCTTCCCAACTGATATCTGCAAAAACGGATGGCTTTTGATGTCTCCCTTCACCCCTAGCCGCTGGAACTGATTTTTACACAGCAGCCCTTGTAAGATGTTGACTGCTTCAGGAGGCAGAGACTCTCGGTAGACTGGAGGACAGTAGAGAACAGAATACTCAATTTCTATGAGATGTTTTCCAGGGAAAGGAGCCCTTCTTGTGTAGAGTTTGTACAGAATGACGCCAATTGCAAAATAATCTACCCCTCGTCCATGTGAGTGGCCTCTCACCAGTTCTGGGGCTGCGAATCCTGGTGTACCTATGCTCCTCTTTGATGGCCTCTGATGCACACCCATTGCTGCCATGCCAAAGTCTGTTATTTTGACATGGCCGTCTACGGTCAGAAGGATGTTAAGTGGCTTTAGGTCCCGGTGTAGAATGTCTTTGTTGTGCAGGAACTCTGTGCCACAGACCACTTCTGCCAAGATGAATCGTATGGTGGCAGTGTCAAGAGGGAAGATCCTTCTCATAAAAACAAATAGGTCCCCTCTGGTTGCCAATTCCATCACGTAATAGACAAAGTTTTGGGTGTGGAAGGCGGCCAGGCCATGAATGAGATAAGGACTCTGGTGGGATAGTTGCAGGATATGGCGTTCTACCAAACTGTATCCACACTCCGTAAAATCCCGTTTATCCGCCACTTTAATGGCAACACATTCCTGGCGGATGACATCTCTTGCCAGGTAGACTTGACCAAAGCTTCCTGCTCCCAGTTTCTGATGGAAAGTGAAGGACTGTAATGAAAGGGGTACTGTGGCAGATGTTTTCTTGCCACACTTGTCAGGTTCCTCCAGACAGTTGCCAGTTTTCTGTTCATGGCTACTGCTGCTCTGAGATGTTTTGGTAGATCTGATGAGCTCCTCGGGTTTTTCCCGTTCTAGAGAGCTGCTTTTGCTGCTTGACATCTCAGATCCACCATCTTTTCTCTTATCACTGACCTTTATGCTTTTATTTTTCCCCTTATCGTCCTCCTTTTTCTTCCCTTTAGAAGACACTTTGGCTGTTTGAACAAAAGAAGGAAACAAATTATGTAGAATTGTATACATGTAAAACCCACATCAGAACATATTCATATATAATCATTCATGAAACTTAAAACCTACATTATATTCACTAGAGGATAAAACCCTCAATAAAAACCTACGGTAGATACCAATTTGAGGCCTATGTGATTCTATGGTTAGAAAGAAATGGGGTTATTTATTAAGACTGGCGTTTTAGACACCGGTCTCAATAACCCTGCACTAGCGCTTGATGCGCCTAAGTTCTGTAGAGGCCGCCATATCTAATTTAGGCATCTTTATCATTGGCGTAGCAGCTTACAGCAGCTTAGCAGCAGCTTACTTGCTGGCAACGATTTACGCCTTCCATGCCCACAACACACCCCTTCTTTTGTTCTAGATCTGGCGTACATGGCGTGGAAGGATAAAAAGTCTCAGATTTTGCTGCAAATCACTACTGCGACAAAATCTGCACCAAATATACGCCAAAAAGTGACCTCCAAAATACACAGGTGGTATGAAGATCTCCTAGATATGCCATGAGCTAAACACTAATAAAATATGAAATCACATTATTTCCAAATCTCCTAAAGCAACATGTGTGAATGAGATCTAATACAACTATTATAATAATCCCAGGTTTTATTCAAGATAAAATCACCATCTAAGCAGTGTGCGAATATTATAACATGAGGTTCAGCGGGTGCGGTATAAATAGCAGAAATCTCCCCCAGATGACATATTTCGGATAACACTAGTCATGAATAAGGACTAATGTTGTACTAAATGCTTCTGCTGTTCTCCACTTTATGATGTTTGGAGACTGCTTAGAGGACGGATTGGAATGGATGGGGGTCACAGCACAACTCTCATGGTTTGTTGCGACCACCAGACGCCAATTGCAGTGTTTGAATTTTTGCAATTCACATGTTGTAGCAAACGTGTGAGTCAGACTGCAACCCCATTTATTCCTATGGTAGCCCTGCTCTCTGCAAATCTTGGGCACTATATGCGGGCACGCAACACTTACTTGTCTTGCTCAAAATTGCCACCTAGACGTTCTCTAAAAGCTATCATTTTTTTATTCAGAGAGTTGCTCTGGATCTCATTCCCATATATGCCATGAGCTACCTGGAACATACACTAAATAAAACCTCAGGAATTGTGTGAACGCTCCCTAACGCTGTGTAACCTGTAAAGGTTCTGAACTATTCCCATGAACATTTCCAGATACTTCATGATTTCCTACCTCTGATGTGACTGGGTCCAGGGATTTCACAAGGACTTTGTTCTTTGATGGGACTTGTCCTCTTCCATTGAAACCCAGCAATCCTCGCCCATGATTTCTGCAGGCGCTTTAGGAACAGGATTTTTGGCTTTTCTTGTCTCTCTGTGCATTCTCCAGTCTCTCCTCTCCATCTTTCTTGCTATTTCCATCCTCATTTTGCAGTTGTTCTCCATCCTGTCCACCATAATACTGGACATACAGATCTTCCATCCTGTGGATCAGGTCATGAATCTGATGGTATTCTGCTAGCATTTCAGCTTCATATTGTTGTTCTTTATCCTGTCCACCATAGTACTGGATGTAGAGCTCCTCCATGTTGTGGATCAGGTCATGAATCTGATGGTATTCTGCTAGCATTTCAGCTTCATATTGTTGTTCTTTATCCTGTCCACCATAGTACTGGATGTAGAGCTCCTCCATGTTGTGGATCAGGTCATGAATCTGATGGTATTCTGCTAGCAGTTCCTGTTGCAGTAAATTGTCCGTCACCAGTTCTGTCTCCTTGTCATCAGCCATGACGATCTGATTTACCTCCGTTTGGTCCATCTTTTCCTTCTCTTTTGGTGGAATATCCACTGTATATAACAAATATATAGATGATAAGTAGTCACATCAGAGCCCGGAAGGCTGCTTTATATATTGGCATAGTACATACTATAATCACTATGACATGTCTCCATTGCTCTTTAGAAAGTGGTACAGATGGAAAGTGAAGAAGTTGCTCGCAGCTACCAGTCAGATAGCTTTTATTATTATTTTATGGTCGTAAGAGATAAAAACTGGAATCTGGTTGGTTGCTATGGACAACTCCTCTACTTTTCTCCACTTTTGATAATTCCCCATTATTTCTATAAATTAGTATTTATAGCATTGGGATCATTTTGTCAGTAACATGGGGGTACTGTAACAATGACCATAAGAAGTTACATGATGTGCTCCTACCTGTGCCGTCCACCATATTGATGTGGCTGGGTCCTGGGAGTTCTTCTGAACTTCTCTTTTCTTGGATGGAAGTTCTCCTCCTCTTACGTCCAGCAATCCTTGCCCAGGTTTTCTGCAGGCGCGCTAAGAACCGGTTCTTTCTTGGTTTCTCAGCATTACCTGGCTTCTCCTGGACATCATCACCACCATTCTTTTTTCCTCCTTCTTCTCTGCTTCATCTAAATGTTTTCTCTTCTTTTTTGCCTTCATTTTTTTTGGCAAAGGCAAAAGTATCGAAGATAAAATCCGCGAGGGATGGCGCTCACAAGTGTTTCCGCTGGCTGCAGTAAGTGAATGCAAAGATTCTTACCTTTGCTGCTGCCTAGGTAGCCACTGTGATGTCACCGGCCACTGTGATGTCATCGGCCAAATATGGTGCCTTTTCTGAACACATCACCAGCAATTGTGATGTCATCAACTGTTTTATTTTCTCTTCTTCTCTGTATCTATCTATCTATCTATCTATCTATCTATCTATCTATCATCTTTGTATATATGTGTGTGTATATATATATATATATATATATATATATATACAGGGAGGGCCATTTATATGGATACACCTTAATAAAATGGGAATGGTTGGTGATATTAACTTCCTGTTTGTAGCACATTAGTATATGTGAGGGGGAAACTTTTCAAGATGGGTGGTGACCATGGCGGCCATTTTGAAGTCGGCCATTTTGAATCCAACTTTTGTTTTGTCAATAGGAAGAGGGTCATGTGACACATCAATCTTATTGGGAATTTCACAAGAAAAATGATGGTGTGCTTGGTTTTAACGTAACTTTATTGTTTCATGAGTTTTTTACAAGTTTCTGACCACTTATAAAATGTGTTCAATGTGCTGCCCATTGTGTTGGATTGTCAATGCAACCCTCTTCTTCCACTCTTCACACACTGATAGAAACACCGCAGGAGAAATGCTAGCACAGGCTTCCAGTATTTGTAGTTTCCGGTGCTGCACATCTCGTATCTTCACAGCATAGACAATTGCCTTCAGATGAGCCCAAAGATAAAAATCTAAGGGGGTCAGATCGGGAGACCTTAGGGGCCATTCAACTGGCCCACGATGACCAATCCACTTTCCAGGAAACTGTTCATCTAGGAATGCTCGGACCTGACACCCATAATGTGGTGGTGCACCATCTTGCTGGAAAAACTCAGGGAACGTGCCAGCTTCAGTGCATAAAGAGGGAAACACATCATCATGTAGCAATTTCGCATATCCAGTGGCCTTAAGGTTTCCATTCCTGAAGGATGGCCCCACTATCTTTGTACCCCATATACCACACCATACCATAAATGTTTTTGCCCCAACAGTCTTGGAGGGATCTATCCAATGTGGGTTAGTGTCAGACCAATAGCGGTGGTTTTGTTTGTTAACTTCACCATTCACATAAAAGTTTGCCTCATCACTGAACAAAATCTTCTGCGTAAACTGAGGGTCCTGTTCCAATTTTTGTTTTGCCCATTCTGCAAATTCAGTGCGCTGATCTGGGTCATCCTCGTTGAGATGCTGCAGTAGCTGGCGTTTGTAAGGGTGCCATTTGTGAGTAGCTAATATCCGCCGAAGGGATGTTCGACTAATGCCACTCTCCAGTGACATGCGGCGAGTGCTACGCTGTGGGCTCTTGCTGAATGAAGCTAGGACAGCCACTGATGTTATTTCATTGGTGACAGATTTCATGCGTCCACATTTTGGCAAATCCAACACTGAACCAGTTTCACGAAACTTAGCAAGCAGTTTGCTAACTGTAGCATGAGAGATGGGTGGTCTCGTAGGGTGTCTTGCATTGAAATCTGCTGCAATGACCCGGTTACTGCATTCACCAGACATGAATACAATTTCTATCCGCTCCTCACATGTTAACCTCGGCGACATGTCAATGGCTGTAAACGAAGTGAAACGTGTAAATATCTCATGAAAGAATAAAGTTACGTTAGCGCACATACCACTGTTGATAAGATGGAACGTATTCCTTTTGTATCCACCTATTCTGAACAAAGTAACACAGTAGCTAACATCATACGGAAACATTGGTCCATATTGGGAAGTAATCTTCCACAGATTGAGGCCTTTGCGGTCCCACCCCTTCTTTCTTACAGACGGCCTGGCAATTTAAGGGACAAGCTTGTGCGGGCAAATATACCCCCTAAACATCCGGTACAAACATATATTGGTAGTAAACGTATGGGTTGTTATCCATGTTTACACTGCGCTAACTGCCAATTCATGATCAAGGGTGATAAATTCATTCACCCCATATCGGGGCCCTTTCAGAGATACGTCAATTCTTGACCTGTGATTTTGCGGTGTATGTGCTTACGTGTCCCTGTGGTCTCCTCTATGTGGGGGAGACCACATGTGACATGAATACTAGACTCAACAACCACACATTCACTATTAGACGCAAAAGGAGGGATTTACCGGTACCAAAACATTTGACAGAAGCTGGCCACAAGGAAAAGGATCTTAGATTCATGATCCTTGATCAGGTTCAAATGCCGAGACGAGGGGGCGATCGCACGTTAACCCTCAAAAAAGAGAGCTTTATTGGATTTACCGCCTTCAGACCCTTAGACCTGTTGGTCTAAATGTGGAATTTAGTGTAGTGTCATATAGGCATCCTTTTGATTTAGGAGGTTGGTATGCACACCTTATCCCCCTGGGTACCTCTCCCGGTACTTCACCTGATACGTGAGACAACCAATGGTGTCATTATTTAAATTAGCTCCATATTGTGTTTTATTGACAAAAGAACCAATATTTTATTTTTCCTTGTTTTCTAGATTTTGTATCAAGTTTATCACCATGACTTGGAGGACGTCCCCAGATGTTTCTGCGTCATTCATCTTTTTCATGATGGATCCATTGGGCACAGTTCAAATTTACAATTACAATGGACATTATGGCTAGGGCTTGATAAGCATTTACCCTGTGGATATGTTGAGGAGACTTTGGGTCCAGAGGAGCATGACATTGACACTGTCTTGCACCCTGGCCCCATAATAGGCTGGTGGTGATGATCAAGTCAATTGATATAGCCACAATAGCCCCTCTGACTCTCAAATGTAGCAGAGGTGAG